>CAUYON010192083.1:0-15474 GCA_963573935.1 Arctocebus calabarensis
AGAAGGAAAGTGCTGTGTGTGTATAAATGTGGCCAGGTCTTCGCCCTAGCCAGCTCAGCGGACCTGGCGGACCTGCCGCCTCCTCCTTGGCGGTGTCGGTGCTGCGGCAGCCAGCTGAAGAGCCAGCGGGCTGGATGACAGGCAAGGAGGGGGACCCCCAACCCCCACCAGAGGCTCCAATAGCCAAAAAGGCTGGACAACTGCCAAGGAGACACCTGTGCCTTGGTGTCTCCTTCCCTTTACACTTAGCACTAAATGTGGAACCCCCATTTCCTATGCTTAGGTCAATTTCATGTGAATTTCCTAGGGCTCAATTACGTGAATGGACTGTATCCATTCATTGATACATTCATTCACCTTGCCCCTGGCGGAAGGGACTGTATTCATTCGTTTTCCTGGCCAAGGAACCCATACACCTATATTTACCCTGAGACTAAAGGCCTAAAGGAGAGATGGGGAAAGACTGGGAGAGAAACGGAGAGAGCTTCTCTCTCCCCACTAGAATTCTCTCCCTCTACCAGGAGCTTTAGTGTTTTCTGTAAATAAATTCTGTCTTACCACTAGGGGGTGAGGAGAGGAAATAATGTAATGAAGAATAATAAAATACATGTATTTTAAAAGTTAAAAAAAAAAGAAAAGAAAAGAATTACATTTAAATAAACTGATTGGATAAGGAAAAAATAAATAAAAAAATAAATGTGGCCAGGTCTTCAAAGAGAAGGAAGGTTCTGTGTGGGGCGTGACCTTTCTTCCCTTGAGAATTCCCATTTCCCCTGCTTCGGTCAAATTAGTAGGCTTCCCTCTCAGACCCCCCTCTTTCTCATCATTTCACACACAAGAGCCCTGATCTCCAAAGTCCCCAACACTTTTTCCCAATTTGGCCTTGGGATACTCACGCTCCCACTCTCCTGAACCCTTGATGGAGCAGATGTGTGCACATCTGTACACAGTGCACGCAAATGCACACTTCCCCAACTTTCGGCTTTCTTTATACATGCAGTATATTCTATTATTAACTGTTTGGAGCCACCTTGGTTTGGAAGCAGGTGAAGTTTAAACATTTTTTTTTTTGAGACAGAGCCTCAAAGCTGTCACCCTGGATAGAGTGCTGTGACATCCCAGCTCACAGCAACCTCCAATTCCTGGGCTCAAACAAGTCTCCTGCCTCCGCCTCCCAAGTAGCTGGGACTACAGGCACCCACCACAACGCCCGGCCATTTTTTGGTTGCTGCCATCATTGTTGTTTGGCGGGCCCGGGCTGGATTCGAACCCGCCAGCTCAGGTGTACGTGGCTGGCACCTTAGCCCGTTGAGCCACCGGCGCTGAGCCAGTTTAAACATGTTTTTACTGTGGTAAAAGCACATAACATTTGCCATCCTAGCCATTTTAAGGATATAGTTCAGCGAGTGGTATTAGGTACATTTGCAGTGTTGTACAACTATCACCTCCAGCCATCTCCAGAACTCTTTTTATCTTGCAAAACTGAAACTCTGTACCCCTTAAATAACTCGCTTCTCTCCTCTCTCTCTAGCCCCTGGCAACCATTATTCTACTTTCTGTTTCTATGAATTTGACTATTCTGTATACTTCATATCAGTGGAGTCAGAGAGTAGTTAGTTGCCTTTTTGTAAATGATTTATTTTATTTATTCATTCATGTATTTATTTTTGGAAACAGAGTCTCACTTTGTCACCCTCTGGTAGAGTGCCATAGCATCACAGCTCACAGCAACCTCAAACTCTTGGGTTCAAGCGATTCTCTTGCCTCAGCCTCCCAAGTAGCTGGGAGTACAGGTGCCCCCGACAGTGCCTGGCTATTTTTAGAGACGAGGTTTTGCTCTGGCTCAGGCTGGTCTCCAACCTGTAAGCTTAGGCAAATCATCCGCCTTGGCCTCCCAGAGTGCTAGGATTACAGGCGTGAGCCACCGCACCCAGCCTTTGTAAATGATTTTTAATAAGAAGGTTGGATTAGAGAACTTCTGTTAGGAGGAGGTCGTGATATCACTGGAATGTGATGGAAGAGGAGGCTGTGCTGTGAGATCCACCTGAGCCTCCATTAAAATGCTCATTTCCCCAGTGATGGATTTGGCCCCCTTCCAGCTGTCTGGTACAGAGAGGAATGCAAGTGGGTGACATCTGGGCCTAGAAGGAAGAGCATTTCTCTAGCATCCAGCTGGGGGGTCCAAGGGAGCAGCAATCCGTGAATAGAGCACAGATTCCTGATATGTGTATTGGGGTGATGGGGCCCTCTGGCCCCTACAGGCTGTGTGCGGGTTGCCCCAGGAATATGTGCATTATTACAAGTCCCTCCCAAGCTGAAATGACTTCCAGGATTTTAAAAGGGCCAGTGCTCTTCCCGCTTCCATTTTGGGACCCAGACGTCAAAGACTATGATATTGAAAAAAAAAAAAACTGCATATAACTGGGAAAATTAGGAAGTGACCACACATATCTAAGGAAAGGTACAGAGTCAGGAAAGACCCAAAAAGACCTCATGTTTACCCTTTAGGTGGGTCCTTGGCAAACTGCAAGCTCTGGGAAAGAAGGAGAATCTGACTTCCAAAATTACCATATGATTAGATTCAAAGGTAAGGCATAAAAGGCACAGTAAAGTATGGCCTATTCAAAGGAAAAACATAAATCAGAAATCATCCCTGAAAAAGACCTGATGGCAGCTCTACTTGACAAAGACTTTAAAACAACTGCCTTAAAGATGGCCAAAGAACTCAAGGAAAATGTGGAGAAAGTAAAGAAAACAATATGTAAACAAAATGAAATATCAATTAAAAAAGAGAAAATCTAAAAAGGAAATCTGGGACTGAAAGCACTAAAATGAAAGAATCACCAGAGGGACTCAAGGTTTGAGCAGGTGGAAGAAAGAATTGGTGAACTTCAAGGAGAAAAGGGCAAGCTGTCCAAATGCTGTGTGAAGTATCTTTGATAAGGATCTTAATCCCATTAAGGAAGAGTCCTTGTAGCCTAACCACCTTTTATAAACCCAATCCCTTAACGGTATTGCATTGGCAACACCTGAATTTTGAAGGGAACGCATTTAAACCATAGCATCATGGAGAAAACCCAAGTGTCCAGTGAGAAATAAACAGACACGCAAAAGGTAGAATGTGCAGACAATGGAATTACGTTCAGCCTTGAAAAGAAAGGCAATTCCTTCCATGCTACAACATGGAAGAAGCTTGAAGACATTATGTTAAGCAAAATAAGCCGGTCACAAAAAGACAAATACCATAAGATTCCAGTTATAAGAGGTCTTTAGAGGAGATAGAATTGTAGAGACAGAAAGTAGAGGGGTGGTGGTCCACGGCCAGGGGAGGGGTGAATGGGCAGTGGCTGTTCAATAACTAGAGACGTTCAGTTTTCCAAGATGAAAAGAATAATGGAGAAGGATGACAGTGATGGTTGCAGGATATTATGAATGTATTTACTATCCCTGAACCACATACTTAAAAATAGATAAGATGGTAATTTTTGTTATATGTATTTTACAGAATAACAAATAATTTTTAAAACAGCACAGCAGTTCTTCAAAACGATTAAAAGTTGAATCACCAGAGGATTCAGCAATTTCCTTTCTGGGTATAGACCCCCCCAAAACTGAAGGCCAAGTGTCTTGGAGATGTATTTGTACCCTGTTCCAGATATATTTGGTCATGTTCCGAGCAACATTATTCACAATAGCCAATAGGTGAAAGTAACTCAAAAGTCCATCTACAAGGAAATGGATTAGCACAATGTGATATATATGCACAATGGAATATTATTCAGCTTTAACACGGAAGGAAATTTTGACACAACATGGACGAACCTTAAGGGTATGTGTTACGTGAAATAGACCAGTCACAAAAAGGTAACTGTAGGATTCTACTTACATGAAATGCTGAGTCAAAATCATAGCAGAATGGTGGTTACCAGAGGCTGGGGGGGAGGGAGAAATAGGGAATTCCTGTTTGACGGATACAGAGTTTCAGTCTTATGAGTTATAGAGCTGGAAGAAGGTGATAGTTACACATTGTGAATGTACCTAATACCGCTGAACTGTACACTTAAGGTTAAATAGCAAATTTTGTGTTATATGTATTTTACCACAATAAAAAAGTAGAAAAGAAATTTGAATGGGGATTTTACTTAAACATCACTCCTCCCCACCCCCAAACTCCCCCAAATAGAGGAACACGGTCTTTGCTTTTCTCTTTGCCTACGGAGATGGTGGAAATCTCAGTGCTTGTGTCAAACTCTTGAGGTGGTTGCTGAGATAACTAGGGCACAACTGTTAGAATATTGAGAAGCAAAAACATAAGCCACAGAGTCTTCGTGTTTCTTCTCCCAAATTAATCAGACATATGCTGAGTCATTTCTTCCTTTGCTGCCTTAAAAGACAAAGCTTCAGTGGTTCTTGTGAGATGACAGAAAACCTAGTTAACCCAACCTGACCCCACAACAAGGATTTCTCTGCACTTGCCCCAGGCCTGATGGGTCCAGTTCACCCTCTGGGTGACCCTCTATTAACATATGTAAAGACTTTCAAAGTGACTTCTAAAGGTGCCCTGTTTGTTTAAAGGCTGCTGACAGCCTTCTGACTCTGTTCTGCAGCCTGAACTTCTGAATTTACTACCTTGCCATTCTGTGAGGGCTAAATTAGACCTAGGTAACTTAAGCCTATTAATAGAAATTACTTTAGTGATCTATTACCTGAGATCTTCCTGGCACACACCCAGGCTCGTGCCTTACCCCAGGCATTCCATAGCTATTGGATCAATGACTAAGAAGTAACATGGCTGCTAGACACTCTAGGAATTTCAAGACATGAGGAATGACATGGTTCATGACATGAGTTCCCTGGATTTCCTTTTGCGTTCCATACATTCCAAACAAGATGATCCAGAAACTTCCAACCAAAACCATCAACAGACACAGACAAAACCTCCAAGAAAAGCCTGCTCTCCCTTGCCAAAGGACTGGTCTAACCACTGAAAACTTTGTTTGTCAATACTCACCCTACTCCAGCTAAACATCAATGGAAAAACCATACACCTGCAGTCAAGAAGCATTGATCTTCCACACCAAAAAAGCTCTGCTGAGTGGTGTTATCAAGGACACATGTGGAGATATAGGCCCATCTCCTGCCTAGTGGAAGCAGGAACAGCAATTCTTTAGCAGGGCCTGACCGAGCAGGCAGCAATCTTCCATTTCTACACCTGGCCAAAGTAGGTAGCATTTTAATCTCTAAGGTCAGAGTAGTGGCGGGGGGTCCAGGGGTGAGCCGAGCCTCCACCCCTGTCCAGTAACAACAAGACATACCAGGCAGTTTGAGGTGTATCTAGTCACTTCCCGTATATTCTCAGTGTCAGCAGATCCCTATGGGTGGCAAGGAGGTGAGCCTCCATCCTACCCAGCATGAAGGAGGTAACACAAGGCAAGGTCATTGACACTCCACTTGTCCTCTACTCTGGAGTCAGTGGGGCCAATGGGGAGCTGAGTTTGCACCTTTACTCAGAGGCAACAAGGTGATACAAGTCAATGACTCACTTTTGCAGGAGAGTGTTAGTGGGGTCCAGCAGGAAGTTGAACATACACATCTCCTTAGTAATTGCATTACACCTCAATAGGACTGCCTGCTTAAAAAACACACAACATAATCAAAATGTCCAAGAGATAACAAAAAATCACCAGTTATATAAAGAACACACAACATGAATGAGAAGAAAAAAATCACAACATGAATGAGAAGAAGACCATCAACAAATGCTAACACTAAAACGAGTAAGATGATAGAGTTATGTGGTAAGATTTTAAAGCACCCATCATGAAAATGCTTCAATAAGCAATTACAAATCATCTTGAGACAAATAAAACATAGAACATTTCAAGAAAGAAATAAATCATAAAGAAGAGCCAAATGGAAATTATAGAATTGAAAAAATATAGTAATGAAAGTAAAAAGCTCACTGAATGGACTCTAATAAAGTGAAGATGACAGAGGACAGAATTGGTGAACCTCATAACAAAATTTACCCAGTGAAAACAATAGACAAAAATTGACTGAAAAAAGAAAGAAAGAAAGAAAGAAGAACAGAGCCTTAGGGACCAGCAAGACAATAACAAAAGAACTTGCATTTGTATTACCAAGAGTCCCAGAAGGAGATAACAGACAGAAGGATAGAACTGGAAAAGTGTACAAAGAAATAATGACTGAAAACTCCCCAAATTTTGCAAGAGACACAAACGTACAGATTCAAGAAGCGGAGGGAATCCTAAATAGGATAAATCCAAAGAAATCCATGCCAAAATACATCATAACTAAACTTCCAGAAACCAAAGATAAATTTTAAAATCATGGAAATAGGCAGAGGGAAATGACACAATACTAATAGAATACCAAATGACCATAGATTTCCCATCTGGAATTACAAAGGTCAGAAAGAGGTGTACTTCCTGTAAATACTGAAAAAAAGACCTGTCAACTGAAAATGTTATGTCTGGCAAAAATATCCTTAAGGAATAAAGAAGAAATTAAGTCATACTTAGATAAAAAGAATTTATTGCTGCCAAAACTATCCTTAAAGAATGATGAAAAGAAGTTCTCTAGAAAGAAAATAACAAGAATGTTCAGAACTTCAGAAAGAACACTGACATGGGTAAAAATAGGAGAAAATAAAATAGGCTATCATATAATCTATAATATAGAAGCAATAGATTACCACTCATGAATTTCTTAAATTATATTTGATGGTTGAAGCAAAAACGGTAACATCATTTCATGTGGTACTCAGGGTACACAGAGAAATACTGAAGGTAATTATATTCTAAAAATTAAGAAGATAAAGGGAACTTAATAGAAGTAAACTTTCTATACATCACTCAAAATGGTAAAATACTTCGATGAAAATATTTCAGATTGTATATGAAGTCAGCACATTGTGCCCCATGATTGCACTAATGTACACAATTATGATTTAATAAAATTTTTTTTTAAAATGGCAAAACAAGTAGACTGTGATAAGTGACAAATACATATTATAATACCTAAAACAATCATTGAATACCAAGGGACCACAGATTTCCCATCTGGAATTACAAAGGTCAGAAAGAGTTTTTCTATAGCCACAGTGGAATTAAATTCAAAATCAATAACAGAAATGTCTCTGGGAAATTCCCAAGTATTTGAAACTAAACACGCTTCTAAATAACATGGATCAAAATTAACAATTAACTTCGAAAGGATATTGAACTGAGCAGAACTAAAACCACAAATGCATCAGAATTTGTGAGATACCCCCAAAGCAGTAGGGAGAAATTTGTAGCACTGAACATCTATATTACACAAGAAGAAAGTTCTCAAATCAATAACCCTCGCTTCTACCTAAAGAAACCAGAAAAACAAGAGCCAATTAATTCAAAGTAACCCAGAATTACCTCCCTCAGAAGAATACATACTGTCTGTTACATGTATTTCTAGTAACTCCAGGATATGCAAACTTACCTATAGTGACAGAAACCAGACCAGATGTTACCTGGGAATGAGGGGAAGAGGAGTGAGAGGGAAGGATTTCAAAGGGACGCAAGGAAACTGTTGGGGTCATTGATATGTTCACTGTCTTGATTATGGTGATGGTTACTTGGGTATGCCCATGTGCCAAAAGTTACCAAACTGAACACGTTAACTATGTGTGTTTTACTGTATGTCAGTTGTTCCTCAGTAAAACTGTTAAAATATATTAAGGAAAAGCAGCCCTCTTTTTATTGAACTTGGCGCTTGTAAGTATGGAAGCCTAAGGCTACTGGCAGACATCCTGACTCTGTGAGGAGAAAACCCATTTGTAAGTGAAGTCAACTCAGAGGGAAAAAAGAACTAAAAGAGGCCAGAATAAGACCAGATCCTGGTGCCCCACTGACACCTTGATCCTGCTGTGCCTGAAACTATCCCTGAAATTTTTGCTCATTGAGACAATGTGTGTGTGTGTGTGTTTAACCTAGTCTAATCTGAACTGAGTTTTCTCTATGTCCATCAAAAAGGCTGAGAAGCACTTCTTAATCAGCAAATATGTCATGGAAGGGATTCATTTGGGGGTAAGGATGTAACAAGAGCTGCTGGTCTTAAGGCTAGAAGGCCCTGTCCTGGCCCCTCTGCACCTCCTGATCCCAGAATGCATGAGGGGAGCCCTTCAGGGCTGTGCACCTGGGTTGTTTCAGTGAGAGTCACGGTCAGTTGCACCTCTGCTTCAGAGGAGTATTTTTAGTGGCAAATAAACTGGTTTGCAAATAAACAAATGCCTGGAACAAATCCTAAAAAGGAATGCCTGTGCGTGGCCCACTATCTAACTAGGTCAGCCTCAGGCACGACTGTGTTTGACAGTTTGCTCCCGAAGGTGGAAGGTGACCTGCAGATGCCGGCTTCTTTCACCACCTCTCAGCCATCTGTGGTTTGAGACTCCCAGACCTGGGAAAGACCAGCTCCAGGCCTCCCCCGACCCTAACCCAGAGCCCCAGAGGGGTGAAAATCCCTTGAATCCCAAGAGGAACATTCACGTCTTTGCTCCGTCAGCAATTTCAGGAGATGCGATCTTTTCAAGTGGCAAATGTGTGACTCCAGAGGACACAGTAACCACCTTGGAACTAGGCAGACCTGATGTCAACTCCCAGCTCTGCTGTAGCACCCAGAAATAACTGGCCTTTTCTGCATCTTCCTGGCTGACTCATCATACAGATTTAATGATACGACTCCCCAGCTCCGAAGAATTTCTCCACCAATGTGACTTTTTTTTTTTCTCCTTGCTAGACTTTGAGCTTCTTCAAAGGAAGCCGTGTCCTAGTCATCTGTACACCCCCCACACCAATGCCTACATACAGTAGGTGCTCAATAATGTCTGCCAAGTGAGCATACAACAGAACAACATCTTCCCATATTCGACTTGCACGGGCTTGGATGGTCCAGTTCTACGGGGTTCAGGGTCCCCCTGACTCTGAGGGTTTCTGTTCCAGCTGCTGCATCTTAGGGTTTTGCTGGAGTGACTGGGGAGGTAGGCAGAGCTAGGAGATGGGGAGAGAGAGGGGTGGAGAGAAGGGAAAGGAAACTATGGCTTGTCTGTGTTCCCTCCAAAGTTCAGGTGTTGCCAATGTGATAATATCACCAGCTGGAGCCTCTGAGAGGTGTTGGGCTGGGAGGCGCCTTCCTCCCTGATGGAATTCAGGCTGGCCCTGCAGCATTCAAACAGCCTTCTCTCTTGCCTTTACACCATGTGGAGATGCAGCCCTACGGGAGATACCTTCAACTTGATCTTGGACTTCCCAGCCTCTAGAACCATGAGAAATAAATTCTGTTCTTCATAGATTACCCAGACTCAGGTATTCTGTTTTGGCAGCACTAATGGACAAAGACAGGCAGGGGAGGGTGGAGAAAAGAAGGGAGGGAAAAAGAGGGGAGAGTAAAGGAGAGGGGAGAGGAGAAGAGAGAGCTGGAGGGGAGAGGGAAAAGATCTGGTGACAGTCATTCAAGGGCACCTATGTTTAGCTGTGCCTACCTTGGACGTTTCAGTTATGGGAGCCAATAATTATCTTTTCCTTAAGTCAGTATCTGATACTCAGAGGGTCCTTACCAATCTATCTGGGCCCCTTTGAGTGATCCCAGGGCCCGTTTGTCAAGGGAAGCGTCCTGGGAGCAATGACACAGAACTCTCAGGGGAGGCCGCTGTGGTTAGCTTCCACACATGGGCACCATGTGGCCCTGGAACTGGGTCTGTGTGTGGGCGAACATGCAGCTAATAAGGGGCTTGGGAAGGTGGACATGGGTGGACAGGTGTCACTGGGACACAGTTACCCTAAGGGTGCCATCATCTGGCCCATCTGGCCCACACTGGTATGGTGTCCCGTCCGAAGGATGCCACAGAAGCAATGCCAAGTGTGCGATTCTAACTAGCTCTGGAGCCAGCGCAGTGCAGGGAAGCTATGCCGGACCATGGAGACACCCCGAATCACCCCAGAGCACAGGCGCCGTGCTTCCTACTATTCCTCTCCAGACTTGAGTTAAATGGTGGAGCTGGCCAGAAAAAGACTATTCCTAATTATGCAAATCCAAAGGCCTACTTGCAAGATCTGTGGGGAGGACATTGGTGATTTCTGCTTTTCCAGAACTCATTATTCCCTTTTTCTTTGGAGAATCACCCTTGCTCCAATGAGGTCCTTCCTAGCACTTTGCTGGAACTCCTGGGAAAGAGGTATTCTTTCTTTATCAAGGATACCAAGGTGGCAGGATGAAGATTCTCTTTGCCATCTTGTGGGAAGAGCCTACCTGAGAATAATACTAAGCACAGACAAAAGTAGAACCTTGAGTTAGAAAACACTAATCACCCACCCCTTGATCCAGCCATTCCTGAAACCATATGCATTCATATCATAAACCAGTATTCCCACTCCACCTCCTTTTTATTTTTTGCTTAAGCCAGTTTAAATCAAGTCTCTGTGGTTGGACAAATCTTGACTATTATTATCTGTTAATCAACAAGTATGTCTAGCAAATCTAGACATTAAAGATGAAAAAGATAATGTGGACGCAGGTGAAACAAATACGTTGTGGTAGAAGCCACCTCAAGTCCCAATACCACTATCCGCAAGGGAGATAAAATAGCTTAACCTCCCCTAAGGTATTACCAGTGTAGAGATGATAATATCATGCCGGTCTGCCTCTGGGGAATATAGACCAAATGATACTAAGTGCAAAAGCATTTCAGAACTCAAAAGCCCAACGCAAAGATACTAATAAGGTCTGTCCAAACAGTAGCCACTAGCCAAGTGGGAGGTTGGTGAATTCTGGAGTAGTCAGAAAAAAATCAGAAAAACCTCAGATCAAGCGACAAGGTGGGGGCAGGACTGCATTTGGAACCAGGCTCCTACGCTTGTTGTCTCTAATTTTCCCAGTGAATAAAATGGACTGTCTTCCCTTTTGCTATTATGCCTCCCACCATTCACCACCCACCGCCCACCACGGAATGAAACGGATTCAGCAGCCTGTGCGCGGTTCACAATTAAAATTCTGGCAATTTTGCCACAGATTCTGATGTACTTGCAGTCACTGGTTTCCTTCCCTGGAATGCCCCACGTCCAGACGCACAGTCCTCCAGCCTCTCGGAGCCTGGGCATGTCTTCAGGACAGGCTGACCTCCGTGGTCTGCTGTCCAACATCCAGGCCTCCCATTCTGGAAATCGGGTATTTTGTTTTTAGGGTGGGTTCCCCTCAAAAGTAGATGATGAGAAAAGAATTGGGTGAGAATGGTTTGATGGGGATGGAACTGTAGGAAGCACTGAGGAGGAGTCGGGAAGAGAAGCAGGGAAGGGGGAATTAATAAGATCCCTGCGGGGAACACTTTGAGAAGCAGTGGGGAGCACATCTCAGCATTGTCCCACTGACGAAGTCACTAACTTTTATGCTTTGATGTTCAGAGTGAATCTCAAGGCATTAACTTTCCTTTTTTTTTTTTGCAGTTTTTGGCCAGGGCCAGGTTTGAACCTGCCACTCCTGGTATATGGGGCCAGCGCCCTACTCCTTGAGCCATAGGCACCGCCCGAGGCATTAACTTTCTGATAGTTCCAACTTGTCCTATACAGTATTAGAAACAGAGAATCCCCTCAGGCAGAAAGATGCAAAGAATCTTTACAGTATAAAGGAAATGATCATCAAGAAAGACTGCAGGAAATGGTCAGATTACAGTGTCTGCTATACCTTAGGATACAGACAGAAAAGATGACAAGAAATGGGGTCCTTGGGCATAGTTCTGATCTACTGGATCAAGCCTTACCTGAAGCCTACCTCTAGGTTTATCATGTACCTGCACCTATTAATTCCATATACTATATAAGCTGGTTCGAGTTGAGTCTTCTGTTATCAGCAACACAATGATTCCCAACTTATTTCTTTCCTAACCTTGGCCCACAACTGAGTAAACTCTTTGAACTTTCAAAATAGGGAAATGGGGCTGATCGTTAAGTAATTCTATCATTTTCTTTCTGAAACAAGAGTGCAATGGAAAGAAAATGAAGAACTACACAGGATGGTGGCCAAGTTCTCCTTGTGACCCAGGAACCATTACAATGAAAGGGACCTGACTGAGGAACTCACTCAGCTCCATGCTCCAAACTGAATACCATGCCCAATACCAAGGCTCTTGCTATGGATGCAAAATGGGCTTAAAAGTTTTGTTTGACACACAAGGAATTCTCAAAAGCAATAAATGGAAAATAATTAAGGAGTTCTTTTATGTATGTTACCTATAATACAATTGTTTCCATAAATAATTTAAGGAAGTTAAACAGGGAAAGGGAAAAAATTTACATAATTTATGTATAATACAATTGTTTCCATAAATAATTTAAAGAAGTTAGAGAAAGGGAAAAAATTCTCCTGATAGTAACATCATTTCACAAAGTTTTGTGGGCTCAGGAGGACATTTGGACTCCAGGAAGACTTAAACGTAACATCTAGACTTTTCCTAAGGCTTCCTGCTTTCTCCACCGTAATCTCTGGCCAATCTTGGGTCAGTTGCCTGCTCAGTTTTGCTTCTGGAGTTGAGCTGGGTGGTAGCAAAGAAGATACAGGTCCATCCCCGTTATGGCCACAAGAGGGAGCTCCCAATGGCTGGCTGTATCTGAAAGAAAACTAGTCCCGGCTGCAAAAACTGACAAAGAAAACTTGATTTAAAAGGTGTCACCTGATAAACCTCAGCATCTTCTTGTAACATGTTAACAGCGATCACTGAGCACTTTCAGTCTTTTTAATGGATCCTCTCGGGATCTGAGAAGCATTGTTTCATTGAATCTTAGTCATTTAATTTTGGGCATCAATTTATCTTGAAAGCTGCTCCTACATTTTACAAGGGGAGTTTTGGAGCAACAAGATTAAAGATTCAAAAGCGGGTAAAGTTAACATGGAGCCCTTGGGCTTCGTAAATGGACAATCAAGCCAGAATAACTATTTGTCATTCTAAAGCTCTGGACACCATTTCACAATTGTTTCTGAAGAATGCCGCCATCACCTCCCTTCCCTGCAGTTTTCTGGTCTTTTCAATACATATTTGCCTTGATCCTTTCTTTCTCTCTCTGTCTCTCTCCTCTCTTATTATTATTATAATTTTGCCAAGGACTTTGGGTCATTATAAGATTGCATGTACTGACAGACTATAATTAAGCTTTTAAGACAGATTTTTCTTTTAGGAGAGAGAAGAATCTACTCTAGCTGAGACTCCAGATTGCCTGGGCTGTAATTTACGGTGCTGTCACAAAGGGGTCCTTTTCCTCATCGTGTGCCACAAAGATGAGCCAGAAGCTGAAGCCGAGGGGCGTGTGACTCCCCGTGCACACTCTCTGCAGCGAGCAGAACGGACGCTTAAACAGCTAAGTATAGCTTGAAACTGATTGCAGGCCACGTCTTGCCATTGTACATCATCAGTTGTCATTGTTGAGGCTGCAAGTGCGCTGGGACGTCTCTCTTTGTCACACGCTCCAAGCTCATTTCTAGGACAGGAGTGAAGCTGTATGGTGAGCTTCAGGCGGAGAGTTGGGGAGAATTGTTCTTCTGATGTGTCAGCCAAGAACGGGTTTGGCAGATCTTTAGAAGTGGGAGATGGGCTGGCTTCAGTCATCATGCCTGTCACCTTGGTATCGTTATGGTTTCCAGATTCCTAGACAATCTCCCACAAAGAGGGCTGAAACTGTGGCTCTGTCCTCACTAGCTATGTGAATCTAAGCAAACTACTTAACTTCTCTGGCCTTAGTTTTCTCATCTGTACAATGGGACTAATCACACTCTCGTATTCTCATGGTAGACTTAAAGACCAATAAAGTGAGATATCTAAAGATGCTAGAAATATATACATTCACACACATGCATGCACATATAAACACACTTACATATGTAATGTACATAGTAGATATAGAAACTACCCACCTGTATTATTATGGTTGGTTGTGTGTATGTGTAATTCTTGGTAATAGGATTAGAGTCAGGTAATGGAAGTTTTATATGGTAGGAAAAGAAGTCTGGACGTAGCTGCCCAATAATAATAATAAATAAAAACTTGCATTTAGTGCTTATCAGGAGCCAGGCAGTACTCTGAGTTCTTTGCACATGTTAAAGCAGTGGAATTCAGTGGGGACACAGTTGCCATTTGGGTAGGACAATTCTTCACCCTCATTGGGACTGGCATAAGCTCTGTGTGATCGTCAAAGGTCTAACAGGACCCTCAGCATCTCTGATGTTGTATGACAATCCAGCTCCCCTGCACTGTTTAAAATGCCCAGCTGAGAAGCCATTTCCTAAATATAGACAGGAAGTATCCCGTACAGAAGCCACTGGCCACAGGTGGCTTAACTTAGTCTGCTCTAGGATGTCCAGCAAGTGTAAAAGAATAAGCATCAGATTGTGAAGATTTAGCATGAAAAGGAATCTCATGAGATTTTTAAAAATCAATTACATGATGACATAATACCTTGGATATATTGTGTTCAAAGGCACATTTGAATCCATTTCACCTGTTTCTTTTTATTTTTAGATGTAGCTACTAGAGACCATCAAGGTATATCTGGACCTTACATTTTCATTGTTATATTTTTATTGAATGGGGCTTGTATGGTCTGTGGATGTTGGGAACAGTTTTAGAGTCAAAATGGTGCCAGTGAAGCAGTGGTGAACCCTGTGAGGCCAACCCAGCCCATGTTCGCATTTTGTTTCTTCTATACTGACAAAATTCTGATTGTATGTGGATGGCTTTGTGTTTAAAATATTCTATTTCTTAGATTCCTGTGTAACTTAGTTTTGCCAAAAAGTATAAATGGAAGTGGAGCATCTGGAAAAGCTGTTATAAATATGAAAAAAACAGGACTTGGCTGGCATGTGCTTTTTCCCTTTGCTTTTCCCTCCTTTTCCTGAATGGGATGCAGGCACAATGGCTAGAAGTAGAGCAGCCACTTTGGAACCATGAGGTAGATACTTACATTATAAGAATGGTGGGAGGAGGAAGGAAACTAGGGACTCGAGAGGCTTTCCAAGCTCAACACTGCCCACCCACCCCAGACTCTTCATTATCTAAGCAGAATAAACACTTCTTTTGGTTGGGCCACTGCAACTGGGATTCTGTTACAGGAACATGAGCCCAACCGATCATGACCTTTTCATTCTGGAGTCAATGTAGCGGGTACATTTACATTTTCAATCCCTCTCAAGCATTTTAGTATCCTTGGTGATATGTTTGAAAAAATCTTGACATTAAGAGTTGAGAAGAACTCAGGGCGGCTCCTGTGGCTCAGCGAGTAGGGCGCCGGCCCCATATATCGAAGGTGGCGGGTTCAAGCCCGGCCTCGGCCGAACTGCAAAACAAACAAAAAAATAGCCGGGCGCTGTGGCGGGCGCCTGTAGTCCCAGCTACTAGGGAGGCTGAGGCAAGAGAATCGCTTAAGCCCAAGAGCTGGAGGT
>CAUYON010192084.1:0-26867 GCA_963573935.1 Arctocebus calabarensis
TTGCAATCTTATTTGCAGATACAATAGGCTTTAAACCAACCAAAATAAGGAAGGATAAAGACGGACATTTCTTATTTGTTAAAGGTAATACTCAATACAATGAGATTTCAATTATTAATATTTATGCACCCAACCAGAATGCACCTCAATTTATAAGAAAAGCTCTAAAAGACATGAGTAACTTCGTTTCTTCCAGCTCCATAATAGTTGGGGATTTTAATACTTCTTTAGCAGTGTTGGATAGATCCTCCAATAAGAAGCTAAGTAAAGAAATTTTAGATTTAAACTTAACCATTCAACATCTGGATTTAACAGACATCTACAAAACATTTCTTTCTTTTTTTGTTGTTTTTTTTTTTGAGACAGAGCCTCAAGCTATCACCCTGAATAGAGTGCCGTGGCCTCCCAGCTCACAGCAACCTCTAATTCCTGTGCTCAAGCGAGTCTCCTGCCTCCGCCTCCCAAGTAGCTGGGACTACAGGCACCCTCCACAACACCCGGCCATTTTTTGGTTGCAGCCGTCAATGTTGTTTGGCAGCTGGGGCTGGATTCGAACCTGACAGCTCAGGTGTACGTGGCTGGTGGCTGGTGCCTTAGCCGCTTTAGCCACAGGCGCCAAGCCAGGAAGATTTTTTTTTTTTAAGTTAAAGTAGTAACAGTAAAATGCCTCTAACCCATTCCCCTCCCCCTTCCTCACCCCTCTCTCAAATACCACTGGCTTATTCTATAACTCACAAACTCCAAAAACGAAAGTGAAAAATGTGACGGTATTGAATAGGAATAACCATCTGCTCTATCTCTTTGAGGAGAGCTAGAGCTCCAAACCCCAAATATAGGACACTAAAAAGGCCCACCCTTTGGCATACTTAAGCAAAGTTTTCTTTCAGTGCACACATCCAAAAATTGAAAAAGTGAGCAGTGAGCTCTGCAGTTTAAAATCTCATTGTTTTTCTTTTCTTTTCTTTTGGGAGACAAAGTCATACCCTGTTGCCTAGCCTAGAGTGCTATGGCATTAGCCTAGCTCACAGCAACTTTAAACTCTTGGGCTTAAGCAATCCTCTTGCAACAGCCTCCTGAGTAGCTGGCACTACAGGTGCCCGCGATAATGGCTCTCTAATGTTTTTCTTTTCTTTTTTTTTTTTTTTTTGAGACAGACTCTCACTTTGTTGCCCTCTATAGAGTACTATGATGGCATAGCTCACAGCAACCTCAAACTCTTGGGCTCAAGTGATTCTTTTGTCTCAGCCTCTCAAGTAGCTGGGACTATAGGCTGGACTACACCTGACTAATTTTGCTATTTTGACTAATTTTTCTCTCTTTATTTTTCTTTTCTTTTCGTTTTTTTTTTTTTTTTGAGATAGACTCTCACGTTGTTGCCCTCTGTAGAGTACTGTGATGTCATAGGGCACAGCAACTTCCAACTCTTAGGCTCAAGTGATCCTCCTGCCTCAGCCTTTCAAGTAGCTGGGAGTACAGGTGCCCACCACAACACTTGGCTAGTTTTTTTCTATTTTTAGTAGAGACAGGGTCTCACACTTGCTCAGGCTGGTCTCGAACTCCTGAACTCAAGGGATCCTCTCATCTCGGCCTCCCAAAGTGCTAGGATTACAGGAGTGAGCCCCCCATGCTCAGCCAAAAATTTTACTTTTTAATGTCCACAATTTTCTCTCACATTCAAAATTGCATCCAGGGTTAAACTGTATACTTGATACATCTTTTCACGAAAATTATAGTAAATCTAAAACTGCCTGAAAGTCTCAAAACATCAGATAATGTGATTGGTTTTATTCCTTTATGACTACTTGAACAGGAGAGGAGTGGATGGGCTTCAGAAATCTGCCATTTTTCCTGCAGCCTTCTTGCAGAATAATATACTTTTATAATGAAATGTAAGATTATGAATTGCCAAATTGATTTTGCATCACTGGTAGAAAGTCATACGTGACTAAGTATCCTAAGGTGACCTAGTATGTTATAGAAAATGTGAAACCATAGTATACTGACAGTTTAATTGGTTTAGCAAGAGTTCATATCACTTGGCTGAAATGCATCATTGGCCTTTTTATCGTTACATCTTATTGCAGCTTTAAAAATAAAGTAGATGACAATCTAGTGAAATGTTTCCTTTACCAAATCAGGTTCCTGTCCTTGACTTTATTGCTGTGCCTAGCTTTCCAAAGCAATGTTTACAAACTGCCTCTGCCTTTTAATATATTTTGAATAGTGAAATTTATCTCCCAACTTGATCCTTTCGTGCCAGAAGATAGGAAAACACTAGTGTCTGGTCCAAATGAGGAACACCAAAACAGATGGCATCAAGGAGTTAAACACCAGCATGGATGGCACCTTGACATTTATTGCTGTCTAGTGCAAACCAGAATATATAATTTGACTCTTTTATAGCATTAGGAGGGTAATTTAAATGCGTTAGGACTTGAACTATCAAAAGATGCTGTCTCCTGTCTCCAGATGTAATTACAAGACAAGACTATTAAAGCAGTCTTATAAATACGAAAGGAGCTGAGACTGTGAAGGGCGACGGAAGCGGAAAGAACTACATCCCTAGCAGTGGCAGCTCATTTTCTGCAGAGCAGTCCCTGCAGCAGAACGGGAGGCCAGCACATTGGCTAAGATACTTTTCTCCAGAACCATTGGTGTCACTTAAGGTCCCTGAATTCAAATAAGACCAAAGTGAGACGTTCCTACCACCAAGAATATTTCAGGCCCTTGTTTCCTTTGCACCCCTGCAGGTTCCAGGTGTGAGGAACACACAGTGCCAGGCAGTGGTGCCTTTTAGTAAACTTAGGTCATGCCAAGTTGGTGCTCTCTTCCCTATAGTTCAACTTCCACTTGTTTTCACAATTTCCTCTATTCAGGGGTATTAAAGTATAAGTGTGTATTTGTGTATGCAAATCTCAGAAACCCCAAAAATATGTGTCTGTGAATTGTACAATATTCTCTTAAATAAAGTTAAAGAGACACAGAATCTCCAGTTATTTAGCAGTAAGGATAATGTCCTGGGTAGCCAGCTACCACATTAGAAATGATATACAAACATGATGAAGGGGTAAGGGAAAAAATGGGCTAAGCCTGACCATTATAAAATTCCTGGGTTGAAAGTGGGATTCTTAGCAGGGAAGCTAAGTTAAAGCAAGTGCATTTCTTAATAGTAAGACTCAAAGTTGATTAGGAGGGGTGAGATAGGCACCACATTCTGCTCATGAGTGTGGTCAAACTCTACTGGAGGGGGATATGGCATTAAGCATTAAAGACTGAGTCTCACTCTGTCACCCTGGGTAGAGTGCTATAGCATCATAACTAACAGCAAACGCAAACTCCTAGGCTCAAGGAATCCTCTTGCCTGAGCCTCCCGAGTATCTATGACTACAGGTACCTATCACAAGGCCCAGCTAGCATCAAGGTCTTTTTAAAAAGTTTGTGTTCTAGGGCAGCACCTGTGGCTCGAGGAGTAGGGCGCTGGCCCCATATACCGGAGGTGGTGGGCTCAAGCCCAGCCCTGGCCAAAAACTGCAAAAAAAAAAAAAAAAAAAAAGTTTATGTTCTACTCTTATTTTACTTCTAGGTCTCCACCTCCAAGGAAACATCAGAAATGAGCACAAAACTATTTGTACATAGGTGGTCATTGTAGCATTGTTTGAACTAACACAAATTGGGAACGATCTAAATGTGCATCAATAAAGGGATAAATATATATATAAACAATCAGATTTAGGTAAGCTTTTAACTGCATATGAAAATACACATGTAAATTGTTAAGACAGAAAGAGCGGGGTTCAACACTGTGTATATAGGGTGGTGCCTGCAGCTCAAGTGGCTAAGGTGCCTGCCACATACACCAGAGCTCTGGTTTGCATCCAGCCCTGGTCTGCCAAACAAGGACATCTACAACCAAAAAATAGCTGGGCGTTGTGGCAGGCACCTGTAGTCCCAGCTACTTGGGAGGCGGAGGCAAGAGAATCACTTAAGCCCAGGAGTTGGAGATTGCTGTGAGCTGTGACGCCATAGCACTCTACCCAGGGCAATAGATTAAGGCTCTGTCTCAAACCCCCTGCCCCCCCCTCAAACGGGTATATAGTAGAAAGTATCCTAATCCCTACCCTGATCCTAGTTATTTTTAATAATGTCTTTAGACACAATGCAGGGAAATAAAAACCAAAGGCAAAGCTCATCACTATTGAAAGTAAGAGAGTTTGACCACTTAATTGTTTTTTTGTTTATTTGTTTGTTTGTTTTTGAGACAGAGCCTCAAGCTGTCACCCTGGGTAGAGTGCCATGTATCACAGCTCACAGCAACCTCCAATTCCTGGGCTCAAGTGAGTCTCTTGCCTCTGCCACCCAAGTAGCTGGGACTACAGGTGCCCGCCACAACGCCCAGCCATTTTTTGGTTGCAGCCATCATTGTTGTTTGGCGGGCCCGGGCTGGATTCGAACCCACTAGCTCATGTGTACGTGGCTGGCGCCTAAGCCTGTTGAGCCACAGGCGCCGAGCCAATTTTTTTTTTTTTTCTTACTTTCTTTGGCCACTTAACTCTTAAAAACTTTTTATTTTAAAATAATTTTAGAATTAAAGAAGAATTGCAAAATTACTTTCATCCAGCTTCGCCTAACATCAACATCTTATATAACTACAGGCCATTTGTCAAAATATGTATATTAACATTGAACAGTTCAACAGTATTAATAAAACTACATCCTTTCTTTGGACTTCCCTGATTTTCTACTAATGTCCTTTATCTGTCCCAGGCTCGAATTCAGAATATCACATTGCATTTCTTTGGTCATTTAAGTTTAACAAGATAATTCAAACTTTTGCCTCAGTCAAGACTCATACAAGACCTTTTAATTAAATCAAATTTTCTTTTTTAGTTTAGCTATTTCTATTACAAGAGTCATGAACATATAAAGAAGATGCCTTTTTAGAACAAGTCAAAATGTTCTGTTTTCCTGATTTTCATATGAATGGCTTGGTCTCAGAATTCCTCCCACAGACTTTTATATTGTTCTTCTCCTCTGGGCCCTGGATCCCTCTATGCTATATTTCATGCCCCCACTACAAATCAAGTCCCTTAGAAAAGGGACAAAACAAGCACTAAATCAAATAAAACAGAACTTTGAAATGAGGAGCTACTATCAGTAACCCCAATCTTGTTAGAAACACCTCTGGATAAAAACAGTTTGTTCAACAAACATTTCTTTACTACCTATATATGTTATTTCAGAGTAACTTGACAAAACATCACTTAGCTAACAGATGTCAGAGCAGTGATTCACACCCCAGTTCCTATATGACTCCAAAGCCCACGATCTTAACTATTCTATTATTGTGCCTTTCTTGAAAGACACTCAGTGATTGAGCTGAATCATTCCAGTTCTAGCTTTTGAGATCTGACTATTCCAACCTTGAATTGAACTCTGACTCTAGCACTGGTTCTGACTTGATCTTCATGGCAATGCGCCTTCTTTTTCCTTTTACAAAACCTTGTTTCTACCTATCCTGATAGTGTTGCATTACATACCAATCCAGTTGCCCCCACCCGGTGACATGGCTCAGCCATGTTCTGTAAACGTTTCCTGGACATGTCTGCTGCTCCTGTTCAGGAACCATCCTACTTCTGCCCCAACAACGAGGAGCCCCTGGTGTCTTTTGCTCTGCCAGCCAGTCCGGTTGCCATCTGGCCATTGAGCAGTCCTGGACCTGCTCCTTGCTCTCTGCTGCCCTCTAGCAGTCATCAGCCACTCTGCCCCCATCTGGAACATGGGACTAAACTTTACCTTTGAGCCCTGTTCCCTTCCATTTGGCTTGGTAACCTTAAAACTCGGAAAAGGGAAGTCTGGCTGAAATAGCCTAGATCCCCTGGGAAAATGACACGTGGCAGCAAGAAGCTCAAGGGACATGGATTTCTCTTCTTTTTCTTAAAGAGAAGGCTGGAAGGAAAGGAGGAAGAAAGTCCTGCTAGTCCTGCTCCTTTTCTTCCCACTGAGAATCTCTTAAGGGATGCTGTTCCCAAAATGGTACTGTGGAAGACCTGGTGTGTCCCACTTACAAAGTGTATTTGTACTGGTTGTGTCCCAGCTTACGGAGGAGCTTTCTAGCTCTGAAAATAGAGGATTGAGGAGGTAGCAAGTCCTTGTGCCTGAGGGAAATGGATATGTCAGGGATTTGGCCCAGCAGATACTTTCTAAAGTCCTCTAGTCACTATAGAGGTGACCTCAAGAATTACCAGCTGTGCACAGGTGGCAGAAGCCTTTGATGACTGGTTTTCTTTTCCCTAGAGTCATTTAGCAGCAGGAGGGGTTGTGGGGTGGAGAGAGCAGCTATTTATTCTCATGACACTCCCACTATTGAAGACAGCTCTTCGATTGATTTCCACCCTTGCCCCCCCACCTCAAAAGATCTAGCTTGTTCTCCAGAGACAGGAACAGTTTGGGGTTAGATAGGTTATCCAACTTCCTCTGGGTCAAACGTGAATCCTCGCATCCTCGGGAGAAGAAAACCAACTTTCCCCAGTTCTGTCTATTGCTAAGGGTGACAGGAGGTTGACAACAAAGGTACAACTGCCACCACCCCCTTCCCATCTTTCCTGGCTTTTTTTTTTTTTTTTTGAGACAGAGTCTCAAGCTCTCACCCTGGATAGAGTGCGGTGGCATCACAGCTTACAGCAACCTCCAATTCCTGGGCTCAAGCGAGTCTCCTGCCTCTGCCTCCCAAGTAGCTGGAAATACAGGCGCCCGCCACAATGCCCGGCCATTTTTTGGTTGCAGCCATCATTGTTGTTTGGCAGGCTCGGGGTGGATTTGAACCTGCCAGCTCAGGTGTACGTGGCTGGCGCCTTAGCTTGTTGAGCCACAGGCGCCGAGCCATTTCCTGGCGTATTGATTTGATCCTCATTATACCTCTACAAGGCAGATAAATTATTTTATCATCCCCATTTTAAAATGGGGAAACTGAAGCTCGAAGAAGATAAGTCTTTTGCACAAGGTCACATAGAGGCAGAACCAGGATTTGAACTTGAACATTCTTAGAACTAAGAGAGCCATTAGGTTAACAACACACTTTAGAAAAAAAGCCTGACATTCTCTGCCCAAGCATGGCTTGCCAACACACAACACACACACACCGTGCCAGTGATTGTTTCTCTTTTCCAGGAAAGAACAATTTAATCTCCTTTTAGGAAACAAAATCTGACCCATTTAGTTAGGGAGAAAAAAAAGGTGGAGAATTTTAAAAGCAAGTGAAAGTAACAATCAAACTCGCTGAAAACAGGAAGCATAGATGGCAGACTGGGGGTTCTGATAACAGAGATAAGACATGGTAGATCTCAGGCATGGTGCCCTAAAGCAGGGATTTAAGAGAAATTAACCTAAAACATGTCCTTTCTAAAACTCCATCCCAGTCCCACCCCCAAATAGAGGGTAGGTCTTGCCTGATAATTGGGAGGACAGAGGAGAGGAATTACTGCCTTTTCCCTTCTAGTCTTCCCAGGATTCCATCATTAGTCAAGGCTGGGAACCTAAGACAGAAAACCAGGTCCAAGGATTGGAAGACCACCTAAACAGCATGGGAACAACTGGAATACAACAGCTGGTTTGACCAAAGCTTCCCAGCCCTAAACTCAGCATTGGGCCAAGCTTACTGTTTAATTGCATTACAAAAGCATATCACCAGCAAGCTGGATCTTCCAAAGATGATAACATCAGCTCCCATTTAATAATGAAAAAGGAACAGTCAGAATAAGCAGATGACTCTTGGCCTTACTTTACTGCCACAGGTAGAATTTCAGCGCTGACTGACACTGACAAATGCCAGTTTTGTGGGGAAATGACAGAATCCTGAGATGCTCTGCTTGGTCCTTCTCTGTCCTGCAAATCGCCCACAAACATTGTTTTTAAGAAGAAGAAATCACCTTGACATTCTGATGATTCTAAATTTGGGAATCACTGTCAGATACCATTGGCTTTTACATGGTATTTACATATTAAGACATTTTAAAATGAAAAATGTGTTCTATACTTTTTAGCATTAACGCTTGGCTAAAAAATATTCCACTATGTGTGCTGCCACAAGGCTGCAATTGAAATTCCAGTCCCTTTTAGAAAATGCTCAACACTTTTGAATCTATTTCCTACCAATGAGTTTATTGAACAATATATAGAACCCAACTGGCCACTTTAAATGACTCTAGAAGGCAATTGTATATCAAACTCCTCCATAATGGATTTTTAAAAATTGTTAAAGAAACGCATCAATTCGCAGTAATCATTTTAAAGAAAAAATGATTCACTCATAACTAGAAGCTAGTGCAGCTCCTGCTCCAACTCCAAAAGGCATGACCATGAATAACTCCAATTTGCCCCCAAATCTGGAAGTGCTAATTACCTCCAGGGATGCTACACAGGCTGCCAAAAAGCCCGATGACCACAAGCAATTAGCCAATCAATTTGGCTTGAAATCGCCCCCAACACAATTGGCAGAAAGCCATAGATGAAGTCTAAATGGGCAGCCACCTATTTGAGAGGAAACAAAAGGTTTTAGCCACCCACACTACATTAATAACCTGCCACAGTGCCCAAAATTACCACCATTCTAATCATATGTTGGGATTTAGGCCCTGCTCAAAAGACAAACAGATTACTCATTGTTGAAAACATGTTAGTCCATTAACACCCATTACCACATTAAGTAGCTCTCACTTAGGAAAACTGAGGGCAAAGTTGTGAGTGAATGGGAAGGAGGAGAGTCAGCCCAGCATGGGGGAAGGTGACAAAGCGAGGATTATTTATGGAAATGGGAGGTGTGAGGGAAGTGGAGGAGGTGAGCAAAAACAAAGCCAATCTAGTTCCCATATTCCTTAAAGGAGAAAAGAAGGTGACCATCACAAATGATAATCTCACCAGTCTAACATCAATCTCAAACAAAATTTCAGAACATGTCACCAAGTAGATTTGTGAGAATTTCAAACAGGATAAGGCAGTCACAAGAAACTAAACAGTTTTATAAAAACAAATCATGCCAGACTAACCTCATTTCCATTTATGATGGGAATACTGGGCTGAAAACCAGAGGAATAGAGTGGATATACTATTTATGAACTTCAAGAGGGCCTGGGGCTAAGTAAACAGCCATGTCTAAGACAGACTTCTCTGGATTGCAAAGAATACCACTGGCTGGTTCATTCACTGATTCAATGGCTAAATCCAAAGTTGCTAAATAAAAGATTATTAAGTGAAGTGAAAAGGAAGCCTCTAATGCGGAACCTGTGAGATGTTCTCTGCTCAGCACTTTTATCAGTGACTGGTATAATGATATAAATGGTACCCTGGGCCAGGTGCAGTGGCTCACTCCTGTAAACCTAGCACTCTGGGAGGCCAAGGCCGGTGGATGCCTGAGATCCATGAGTTTGAGACCAGCCTAAGCCAGAACAAGACCTCATCTCTTAAAAATAGCCAGGCATTGGCTCGGCGCCTGTGGTTCAACGGGCTAAGGCGCCAGCCACGTACACCTGAGCTTGTGGGTTCGAATCCAGCCTGGACCTGCCAAACAACAATGGTGGCTGCAACCAAAAAATGGCCAGGCGTTGTGGCGGGTGCCTGTCGTCCCAGCTACTTGGGAGGCAGAGGCAGGAGACTCGCTTGAGCCCAGGAATTAGAGGTTGCTGTGAGCTGTGATGCCACGGCCCTCTACCCAGGGTGAGAGCTTGAGGCTCTGTCTCAAAAAAAAAAAAAATAGCCAGGCATTGTGGCAGGTGCCTGTAGTCCTAGCTATTTGGGAGGCTGAGGCAAGAGAATTGCTTGAGCCAAAGAGTTTGAGGTTGCTGTGAGCTGTGACGCCACAGCACTCTACCAAGGGTGACAAAATGACACTCTGTCTTTAAAAAAAAAAATGGTACTCTGATCAAATTTACTAATTACATGAAGCTGGAAGAAACAGTTAACCAAGTTTGATATCCTAGAATTTGGGCTCTAATTTATTAGGTTGCCATACCAATGTGAGACCAGAACCTGGTGGGCGCAGTGGCTCACACCTGTAATCCTAGCACTCTGGAAAGCTGAAGCAAGAAGATCACTTGAGGTTAGGAGTTGGAGACCAGCCTGAGCAAATGCGAGTCCCCATCTCTACTAAAAGTAGAAAAATTAGCCAGGCATTTTGGCAGGTGCCTGTAGTCCAAGTTACTTGACAGGCTGAGGCAGGAAGATCAATTGAGCCCAGTAGTATGAGGTTGGTGTGAACTAGGCTGACACCATGGCACTCTAATTTGGGCAACAGAATGAGATTTTATTTCAAAAACAAAAAAACCAAAACCCCAAACATGAGCTGAAGGGCAGTGACAACAGTTTGAGAATTTTGCTTGACAGGAACTTCAACACTCACTGACTCAATAGTGAGTGGCTGTTAAATTGGCTGCCTCGATAAAAGTACAGCATGTATACCATAGAAGGCAATCAGTACCCCGTGCTTTGAACTGGGCAATTCTGGCTACCACAATTTATGAAGATGAAGCCTACTTGAGTAAAAGCCACATAAGAGCAACCAGTATGGTGAACCAGTTGCAAGGAAGTTGGTTTTAGCCCAATAAATAAAAGAACTTGCAATCTGAAGTTGACCAAAACCTAAACAGCTGCTTTTTAGAAGGATGAATTGTTGATCACTCTCCTGGAATATGTGATCATGGAGGGGTTACGCAAAGGTAGGAGGGTTGTATTTCACTGCCTCTACAGCAGCAGGTCAACTCTGAGAGCTGTGATATTATGGAACCACCTTCCTTATTTACAGAACTGAAAAAGGACACAGAAGTAAAGCCTAACCTCTGAGTAGTGAATTAACACATGAAAAGAAATATTCAGAACTCAGGAGAGAGAATAGGGAAGTGGCAGACAATCCCCAGTCCTTTCTTTCCCCAAACTCCTTAGCCATAGGGGTCTTGTTTGCTTGGTTGGTTTGGGAGTTTAAATAAACTTCACTTGGGTGGCTGAGATGTTTGTAATGAGGACTGGAGTGGGGGGAGTCAAATGGGGATGTGTAAATAACTTATTTCCCTGACTTTTGCAAAAACAGAATTTGATATTTTTCTATAGCTAGAGTGATTTATGTGGACAGAGACAAAAGAATAAACAACAAACTAACCCACTTTAAGAGGCTTATTTGTGAAATATAATTGAATCAGAATCTAAAGCAAAGAAAACCATTTCTTCTATGAGGCCTTAATTAAGACATAAAAATAACACAGAGTTCATGTCCATAGACTGACCTAAATTTGTGAGGAATACAGCTGAATATAGTACCACATGTCTAAAAGCATCCAGGAGTGACAGGCATACAGTGCTTATTAAATACTTGTTGACTGGCTAGCAATAACACAAAAATGAAAATTTTCAAGTATCTAACCAAAAATACCTACAAATTCAAGCCTGCAGTCTGACAGCAGAATTCAGGTCTTCTGCTCAAGGAATTTAACCAGTCTGAGCCTGGAGTTTGGTGTTCCCGGCATGCTGAAAATAATTCAGTTTCTTAAAGGAACTGCTCAAGGTCACTCCTCTGGAATGATTAATGATCGATTAATCGATTCCCTAGTGAGGTATGGAAAGTTCTGGCTCTTTCTGCACATTGGGAGACAGAAGAGAGAGTAATACTGACTCATTGAACCTGGCCTTGCCCTGGACCCAATATTCCAGCATCTAAGGGGCTTTACTCCAAGGTTATTCTGTCAAGTACAAGAAAAGGTATGAATAAAGATATTCTCTTCTGCACTGTGTGTAAGAGAAAAGAAAAATAAAGAACACATTTAAATGTTTGCCAGTAGGGAAAGAGATGGATGGAAATATTATGTAACTGTTTCTTTTGAAAAAGAACAAAGTTGTTAAGTCCTTGTTTTGAAAGATGCCCAAGATATATGAAGTGGAAAGGTGTGCCACAAAACAGTATGTATGGTTTGATCACAATGATGTGGGGGAAAAAAACCATGTGTGAGTGTGCATGTATGCACACAAATACACATACATAGGGAAAGGTTCAGAAGAGACACATATCAAACTCTTTATAGAATTTGTAGGTGGTAAAATTGATAAGACAGGGGATGAAGGACAAAAGGGGGACTTTCACATTTTTACTTTTTGTTTTTGCTGTCTATATTTCTTCTTTAAAATAAATTTTATTGTGTGTATAGTCAAGATACACAATATACTGTTATAAGACACAAATATATAATAAAACAGTTACTATGGTAGAACAAATTAACATATCCACCATCTCAATTACCCATTTCCCTCTACCAGTGGCAAGAACAGTTAGTAAAAATCTGGAATAGAATATACTATTATTAACTACAGTCTTCATGTTGTATATTAGACTTTTTGACTTGTTCATGCCACATATTTGCTAGTTTGTATCCTCTGGGGTACATCTCTGCATTTCCTCCATCCAACTCCAACTCTGTAACCACTGTCTTATTCTGTATCTCTGTATATTAGACCTTTCCCCCCACCCAACTCGTGTCTGGCTTATTTTACTTAGCATAATTTCCTCCAGGTTCATCAACATCGTAGCTAATGGCAGGGTCTCCTCCTTTTTATGTCTGAATAACATTTCATTGTGTGTATGTACCATGGTTTTTAAATCTAATTGTTTACTGATGGACACCTAGCCTGTTTCCATATCTCGGATATTGCACTGATGCTACAGTGACCATGAGATTGTATATATCTCTTTGACAGACTGATTTCATTTGGGGGATGGGATTGCTGGGTCATATGCCAGTTCTATTTTTAATTTCTTGAGGAACCTCCATACTGTTTTACACAATGGAGACGCCAATCTATATTCCCCAAATAGTGTGCCAAGGTTCTCTTTTTCTTTGCACCCTCCCTCAACAACACTTGTTAGTTCTTATCTTTTTGATAATAACTATCCTAACAGGTGTGAGGTGGTATCTCATAGTTTTTCATTTACATTCCCTGACAATTAGTGATGCTGAACACCTTTCAAGTACACATTGGCCATGTTTATGTAATCTTTGGAGAAATATCTACTCAAGTCCTTTGCCGACTTTTTAACTGGATTATATGGTTTCTTACTATTGAGTTGTATGAGTTCCTTAAAAATCTTGGATCTTAACCCCTTAATGGACATATAATTTACAAATATTTTTTTCCAATCTGTAGGTTTCCTTTTCATTTTGTCAATTGTATCCTTTGGTGTGCAGAATCTTTTTAGTTTGATGTGGTTCCATTTATTTATTTTTGCTTTTGTAGTGGAAGCTTTTCGTGTGATATCCATTAAAAATCATTTGCCAAGGCCAATATCAAGGAGCTTTTCTCCTATGTTTTCTTCATTGAGTTTTATAGTTTAAGATCTTATGTTTAGGTCTTTGATCCATTTTGAGTCAATTTTTTATGTCTGGTATAAGATAATGGTTCCATTTTGTTCTTTTCTCATGTCTTGTAGGTGCTCTTGTTAAAAATTAGTTGACCATGTATGTTTAGATTTATTTCAGGGCTCTCTATTCTGTTCCACTGGTCTTTTATATTATTTCTGCAATGTTTTCTTTTTACATGTCTACCTAGGTATATGCATTTTTCCATCTTAGAAGGTTACCTTTGCAATTTGAAAAAATATCAAAAGTAAAAATGAAAGAAACCCCTACCCTTTTACCCAGCCTCCTGGGAGCCCACAAAGGGAGTCCAGCCAGGTCTGCTTAGCTGCCCTCCTCTCCTTAGTCCACTCAAGGCATTCTACTTTGTCTTTTGGGGAACAGTGAGCAACAGGTTACGGGAATTAGTTCTCAGGGTAGCCTAAATTGAAGGCTAATTCATGAATAAGTGATTTTTCTCAGAAGTTCAAAAGACAAGTAACAACCCTTTTGAAGCCTTCTCATAAATGCCAGCAGTGCCCATCAGTAAAATTACATAATGTATCTAGCAAAGTACTTGACATTGTCAAGGCAGTATTTCCAATGGAGAAAATCTAACACTAGAGGCAAGCAAAAACTTAGTAAAATGAAAGTACTGATTCACATACACCTAAAGGTAATAAAAACCTTGACTTGAGTTCATTTCTATCAAATCCATTCAGATAACACATATGCAAAAGCTGTTTAGAAAAAGAAAATCAGCATCGGTAACTAGATTCAGACAACAAAGCACCCCTGTAAAACACTTGTAAGTTCCTGTTAGTTAATCACCAAACAGTTTCCACACTGGAAAAAGAGTATTCATGAAAGAAAGGTTAATGTGTACAAGTGGTCCTCATGGACCACAGTTTTCCTCATCAGAATGAGACTAGAAGCCAACTGAGAGAAATGGTAAAGAATCTAGATTTAGAGTTATAAGGGCAGTTTTCAAATGACCACTTACCAACATGAGACTTCAGGCCAGTGGTCTTCAATGGAAATAGCAGGTGACATTTTTCATTATCACAATTGGGGGGAGGTACTACTGGCATCTAGTGGGTACAAGCCAAGGATGCTGTTAAATATTCTATAAAACACAGGTCAACCCCTGTGGCAAAGAATTAGCTAGCCCCAAATGAGAAACCCTGCTTTAGGCAGGTCACTTCACATCACTCTGTTCTCGGTTTTCCTACCTGGAAGATAAGACCACCTGTCTCATGGAAGTAGAAATTTAAAATGTTCCTCTTTATATAAATGTAGGATTATTTTACCCCAGAGTCATGTTTCACTACTTCAGGTCTATCAAAAATGCCTGAAAATTTTTTGTTTTCAGCTTCAGACTTTAAATTGGGCGTTCAGAGATCCAAATGACAGTAGAACCTCCATAGTTGACACCTCCTTCAGTTGACCACACATGTACCCCATGTATGTATCGATACGCTAGGCCCAGTTCCTTATGTTGACTATGACCAGTTTGTTATGGTCCCTTGAGTGGTCGATTTACAAAGGTTCCACTATTTCTTACAAAGTAATTTAGGCTAGCACTCTGGGAGGCCAAGGTGGGTGGATCACTTGAACTCAGGAGCAAGAGCAAGACCCTTGTCTCTACTAAAAGTAGGAAAACTAGCTGGGCATTGCGGTAGGCACCTGTAGTCCCAGCTACTCAGGAAGCTAAGGCAGGAGAATTGCTTGAGTCCAAGAGATGGTGGTTACTGTGAGCTGTGACACCAGGGCACTCTACCCAGGGTGACAGAGTGAGACTCTTTATTTTTGAGACGGGTCTCAAAAATAAAGAACAGGGGTGGCACCTGTGGCTCAAAGGGGTAGGGTGCTGGCTCCATATGCCGGAGGTGGTGGGTTCAAACCTAGCCCCAGCCAAAAAAAAAAAAAAAAAAACTGCAAAGATAAATAAATAAAATAAAAAACAGTTACTTAAGAATGAGCCATGGAAGGCGTCCTAGTGAAGGTCATACTAGGGACAAAAGACTGTAGAAAGCAGTGGCTGAGACACCAGGATCTCAAGTAAGAGCTTCTGGGGTTCAAATCTCACCATTACCATGCAGTAGCTGTGTGATCATGGCAAGTTCTTGAACATCTATAAAACACAGCATGATGGTACATAGTAGACAATAAGTGGGAACTCTTTTTCATATTCTAATTATTAACAGCCATTAAAATAGTCCTAGAAGGGGCTCCTAGATGACAGGCAACACGAGAGGCTCAGCACAAGGAAAAGATTTGTCTGATGTTCTTCTGTATCTGTTTTATGACGGAGACATGAATAAAAACTCTATCTTCCGCCTGCTATTCTGCCGTGTGTTTTCCTCCCATCATTATACTGTTCTAAATGGTTGGTTGGAAGATGCTCCCCTCCCCAAGAGCAAGGTGAGCTCACCCACATTGTCAGCAGTCTTCTCCAAGTGTCAGGAGTGAATAGGATTCTAAAATAGACTGGAGAACAGCTTCCTTCTACTCACTGTAAAAAAAATGTCCATATTGTGCAGGACATAGCTACAAGAGGGACTCTACCCACCAAATTCAAATACTGTGATTTGGTTGTTTGTACCCTCACATTAACATGAAATAAAAGAAAAAAATTAAAGCTTGCCCATATTTCTTAATCTGATAGTTGCATCCCACATCTCTTTATTAAAACTAAAAGTTCAGTGCACATGACGGAGTGAATAAACTTGCTTTTTCTACACATGTTGATATTTTAACTGTATCACTTCCCAAGAGAACCAACTGGTATACGGTAGCCAGATTCTAATCAGAACAAACACAGCTGGATTTCTAAATGGTGCAACTCCCCTAATGCCTCCACTGGGCTACAGCTTTGCTATTGTTATTTGATTTCTTTAAAAGATTTTTATTATACTCAGTTGACAAACATATGGATAAAGCTTCTAATTCTGTAGGTCAAACCCCAGTCCCTCTTAAAACTATGCAAGGATGAAATAACTATGCTTGAGAAAGGAGATGGGTGGCAACATCAAAAATAATAGTTCTTTCCACAAGCCGAGTAGAAATGTGAGTGAAAGCAGAATATGCCTGCAATCTGTACTAAAATGGATATCATTAAATCTGAGAATCCTCAGTATAGTGCTGCTAAAGTTACTGAGACTACTTATTTGAGGCCATTAAATAATCATAAATTTAAATCTATTTGTTCAGACCAGGATTTTTCACAGAATCAAATTAAAACTGCACAGAGTTTTAGAGATTAGTTAGTCCTGTGGTTCTTAACTGTTTAGGGGGGTGCACAGACCATTATATGAATTTGATTCTAACTATATGTTCGCTGGCCAGGTATGGTAGCTCATGCCTATAATCCTAGCACTCTGAGGCTGGTGGATTGCCTGAGCTCAGGAGTTCAAGACCAGCCGGAGCAAGAGCAAGACCCCGGTTCTACTAAAAATGAAAAAATTAGCCAGACATCGTGGGAGGCACCTATAGTCCCAGCTACTTGGGAAGCTAGGCAAGAGGATTTCTTTAAGCCCAAGAGTTTGAGGTTGCTGCAAGCTATGATGCCACAGCACTCTATCTAGAGACCCTGTCTCAACAACAACAACAAAAAAACTCTAAACTCTCTCTCCAGAAAAAAGTCACATATGCAAACAACTTTACATGCAATTTCAGGGGCTTCAAAGACCCATTGCAACCTATCCATAAACCCCAGTTGAGGACCAATGATGTGCTAATCTACACATCTCTTTGTACAGACAAGGAAAGCGTGTCAGAAAGATTAAATTACACAAGTTCCCTATACGAATACAGCCCTATATTTTATTTTTTTTTTTTTTTTGAGACAGAGTCTCTTAAGCTATTGCCCTGGATAGAGTGCTGTGGTGTCACAGCTCACAGCACCCTCAAATTCTTGGGCTTAAGCGATTCTCTTGTCTCAGTCTCCCAAGTAGCTGGGACTATAGGTACCCGCCACAACGCCTGGCTATTTGGTGGTGGTTGTTGTTTTAACTGACCTGGGCCAGGTTCAAACCTGCCAGCCTTGGTGTATGTGACCCGCACGCTACCCACTGAGCTATAGGCACCGCCCCTATATTTTATTTTATTATTTTTTTAAGCTAAGCACTTTACTCATTTAACCAATTTCATCTGCACAACAACCCAATGAGGCAGGTTGGGTAATTATCCCCCTTTTCAGGTGAGAAACCTGAAACAGAGAGTTTGAGTAACTTGCCCAAGATCACACAGCTAGTAAGTAACAGAGTTAGAGTTTGTTGTTGTTGTATTGTTTTTGAGACAGAGTCTTACTCTGTCCCAGGCTAGAATGCTTGGCATTAGCCTAACAGCCCTATATTTTAAAATGAGAACTACACATAACGACCCTGATTAGTAAGAGCTCCTTACATAAATGTGCATATCATGCTGTTTGGTTTAATATGCAATTTTATATACACACCTTCATATTCTCATCATTAATATAGACTGGCTATGTAGTAGCTCCAATTTATAGATGAGAAATCCAAGGTCTAGTGAAATCAAAATTCCACAAACATGTGTGGAAAATCTACTCTGTATATATACCCACCAACACTGAGTGAGACGATAGAGACATGGAGATAAACTCCAAACAGACTCTCAAGGAGACGGATATCCCCTGACCCATCCAAAGCACATCATTTCTGTTTGCTAAGTGCTAATAAAGAAGAAAGGAACATGGAATTGGGGGCAGGCAGGATGGCAAGAAGACCCAGCCTAACATGCACGTTGGGGAAAGGATCCTTAAGGGGTTCAGACAGCTTGTAGCAGCTTCCAGAACTAGAAAATGACCAAGTAGGAAGGAGAAATGAATTGTTCCGATTTCAAGACTTGTCCATGGGCCAAGCTTCCCTGGGGCTGTGCAATTAGAAGGGACTGAAAAACCACTCCCAGGAGCACAGCTTCAGTCCTATCAGGAACAGAAAACACTTAGTTCTTCAGTTTTAAATAAAAGTCACTCTCATTTAGTACAAGTTCAATACATGCAAATTTGCTATAGCACATGAAAGTTAATTAGCCATGACTCAGCTTAAACACGAGATAATTTAGTAGGTAAACCCCAAACACTTCCTTCCTGCTAGTGACCATGTTACTAGACTCAAATGGTCTCCCTCCACACGTCTCAATTTTCTAATCTTGCTTCCTTTGTGTTTTGCTTTGGAGCTCGGTATTTATCTCTTTTCTTTCCTACTATGCTGGTAATCAGGGCCTCTGAATGGCTCGAGTGGAAAAAAGAAACAAAAGTGATTCTTAGAGAGGCCATACAACTTTCTTATAAATACAAAGGTACATTTCTATTACAGTCTCACCGTCTGTATTAAAGATGCCTGGGAAAAGAATAATAAGTGTATGGTGGGGGTTGGAAATAGCTACATGGACTGACCCAGAAAGAATTGTGCAGGACAGCTATATTTTAAACGTCCTTGCTTTTCATCTTCACTTCTTTCTGACCCCCACTGCCAGCCGCCCGCTTCCCCACCCACTCCACCCTCAAAAAAGCCCTGAGCATTTTTAAAGCAAGATGAATTATTTCCCTTTTCAGAGTCCTTGGAGCTATATTCTTAGCATTGTATTTAATCATCTGCGGTGCTCATGTTGTATCTGAAAATTGTTCATTTTTCAGTTGAATATGGTTTTCTTTAAGTCTGTGGAATGCTTTAATTTTTTAAGAGCTCTGGAGGACAAAATTTTCTGTGATAATATACCAGGATATCATGTAAGGCAGGGAAGAGTTTTGACTGACAAACTTTTTTTTTTTTGAGACAGAGCCTCAAGCTGTCACCCTGGGTAGAGTGCTGTGACATCACAGCTCACAGCAACCTCCAATTCCTGGGCTCAAGCGAATCTCCTGCCTCCGCCTCCCAAGTAGCTGGGACCACAGGCACCCACCACAACATCCAGCCATTTTTTGGTTGCAGCCGTCATTGTTGTTTGGTGGGCCCTGGCTGGATTTGAACCTTCCAGCTCAGGTGTACATGGCTGGCACCTTAGCCCTTTGAGCCACAGGTGCCGAGCCCCCAAACAACATTTCTTTATTCATTTTTTTTTTTTTTTTTTAGAGACAGAGTTTCACTTTGTCACCCACTGTAGAGCGCTATAAAGTCACAGCTCACAGCACCCCCCAGTTCTTGGGCTTAGGTGATTCTCTTGCCTCAGCCTCCCAAGTAGCTGGGACTACAGGCACCTGCCGTAACACCTGGCTATTTTTTTTGTTGCAGTTTGGCTGCAGCTGGGTTTGAACCTGCCACCCTCAATATATGAGCCTGGCACCTTACTCACTGAGCCCCAGGTGCCACCCCTGAAAACAACATTTCTAATTAAAAAGTTTAATCTCCTAAATCAATTGCCTTAAAATACTCAAGATATGCACTTTTAGGTTAAAGCTGAGTTTACAAAACAAGAATGGGAGACAAGAGGTAAAGGTCAGTTAGGACCTAACCTGACCAGACCAGCTGTGCCAGTCGGTCCCAGCCTGACTGGCTCCACCTTATTCTCTCTACTAGGCTCTCAGTGGGATGGGGTCTATTGTGAGTAAGAATGCTGCAATAAACATTGATGTCAATCTCTGTGGGTGTCCCTGCTTTCAGCCCCTTGGGTATGTGAAGTCCCAAATGGAATTGCTGGGTCATATTCTGAGGAACCACCACATTCCTTTCCATAGCAGGTGCACCATTTTTCATTCCCACAGTAATGAATTTGGATTTCAATTTATCTACATCCTGGCCAACACTTATTTTCCATTTTTTTGATAATAGCCACCTAATGGATAGGAACTGGTATCTCACTATGGCTTCCATTTGCAATTCCCCAATGACTAGCGACGTTGAACATTTCTCCATGTGATTATGGACCATCTGTATATCTCTGGTGAAATGTCTGTTCAAGTCCTTTGCTTATTTTTTAATTGAGTTGTTTATTTGTTGTTATTGTTCAATTGTAGGAATACTTTATATAGTCTAAATATCCATCCTTATCCTTGCAAATATTTTCCCTTATTCTGTGGGTTGTCTTTTGACTCTTTGATGTATGAAGTTTTGAATTTTGATGTATTCCAATTTATTTAGTTTTTGTTGCCTGTGCTTTTTTTTTTTTTTTGGCCATTTTTTGGTTGCAGCTGTCATTGTTGTTTGGCGGGCCCAGGCTGGATTCGAACCCTCCAGCTCAGGTGTACATGGCTGGCGCCTTAGCCCTTTGAGCCACAGGCACTGAGCCGTTGCCTGTGCTTTTGATGTCCATGAAGTCATTGCCAAGTCTAATGTCATGAAGCTTTTTCCCAATGTGTTTTCTTAAGGAGTTTCATAGTTTTAGCTCTTATATTTAGGCCTTTAATACCTTTTTAGTTACTTTTTGTATGTAGTGTAAAGTAAGGGTCCAACTTTATTCTTTTGTAAGTGGATATTGTAGGCTAGGAAAAAATGATCTTTTCCTCTACTCATCTTGGGTTCTCTAGTTGGGGTCCTGCTGGCCAAACACAGAGAAAACCAAACAGAAGCTTAGTAACACGTAAATTGTGCACACACACATAATGGGGGTGCACAGATGACTAACCTAGAGGAGTGGTTACAATGTGAGTTTATATATTTTCTTAGACTAAAACAAAGGAAAAGGGGTTGGGGGATTCTTGGTGGAGGAGGGACGTTATAGAAAGTGACTTATAAAAGAGTGGTTGTTTAGTAAGGTTTATTGTGCAGATTTAAGTTGGTATTCTCCATTAATAGACATTGTTAAGAGTCCTCTTCCTGATATGGACAAGGGTGCCATCTCTACAAATGGAAATTTCCTTTATAAAAGGAAAATTTGCACCCTGTTCTTAGAACTTTTCTTTTGTCTACTTTTTCTTAGATGGCCTTAGCTCAAAAGAACCCATATGTTGCTGCCACCTGTCCCCCTGATCAATGACACAGAGGCAGCACCACGAAATGATTGATTTGAAAGGGAATGGCTGGCTCGGCGCCTGTGGCTCACCGGGCTAAGGCACCAGCCACGTACACCTGAGCTGGCGAGTTCGAATCCAGCCCAGACCCACCAAACAACAATGACGGCTGCAACCAAAAAAAAAAAAAATGGCCGGGCATTATGGCAGGCGCCTGTAGTCCCAGCTACTTGGGAGGCAGAGGCAAGAGACTCGCTTGAGCCCAGGAATTGGAGGCTGCTGTGAGCTGTGATGCCATAGCACTCTATCCAGGGTGACAGCTTGAGGCTCTGTCTCAAAAAAAAAAAAAAAAAGAAAGAAAGGGAATGGCTGATGTTCGCGCAGGCATTTCAGTGGCTGAGGCTCGCTCAGGCCTTTCAGCAATTTTATTTCTTCCAACAAGGTTTATATAGGCACATAACTTAATTGACAAGCACATTACTTAATCTTATGACTTAATCAATAAATATATGACTTAAACCTGACCCTAGGCCTTTTACTGCTTGGTACTTACAGGTCTATGGATAAATTGTCCTAACTGATAACCACTTATTATGTAAAACTATCCTGATGGGCTAAGGTTTAACTGGCTTAACTGATAACTACTTTACCAAAGTTATTCTTATACTAAGTAATAATCCTTTAACCAACCATTTGGAGGCAGTTAACCATCTTAAAGGAGTAGCCTGGAAAATCCCACCAGGATTTTTCCTTTCTAACTCACAAAAGACTTTAAACTTACCTTCACAAAATGGGAGACTGATTGACCTTACAAGGGCATAGATGACTATGCCCCTACACCCATATGCCAAAAGGGCGTAATTTTCTGCCTGGTGCATGGCTCGCACCTGTAATCCCAGCATGCTGGGAGGCAGAGGGGTGATGGATTGCTTGAGCTCGGGAGTTCAAGACCAGCCTGAGGGAGAGTGATCTCACTCCCTTATAGGGGAGAGCCACCTCACCCTGCCCTAAGCAGACTTTTCATCTATTCTTACAGCTTGGAGAGATTACTTGGGAAGCTTCATCTGCATAATAAGACAACCTTTGTTTACTGTGAAGTTCTGCACCTCATCCTCCCTAAATTTGGCTCCACCTCCAGAGCTCAGAGGAACTTTGTCCTAAGCCAATTGTCTATACTTTGGACTCATTCATTTTTCCTAGAGGCACCTGTTACCCATCTAAATCTCCTATACCCCTCCCACCCTCTCCCCTAAGAGAGTTTAAGTCCCAGTGTCTGGCCCTTCTTTGAGTCTCCTGTTTCGTATGGCTCTGTGTTTATCTATGTTAATACATTTGTATGCTTTTTCTCCTGTTAAGGTGTCTACTGTCAGTTCATTTCAGCATTGAACCTTCAGAGGGTGGCGGGGAAGATTTCTCTCAACCTTACAACAGTTCATATAAATACATCTTTAAAAATCCGTGGAGTTGCCGTCATCCTTGTTGAAACTTGGTCTGACTTCTGCCCTCTAGAGCCTCACCAAACCCATTCAATCCTGTGTTGGTTTGAAAGATGGCTAAATGTCAATTCTAAGCTTTTCCAGGAGCATCTTGATGAGGAAAACTTTTAATGTATACATAGGAACCTTCCAAAAACAACCTCATAATGATCTGATTGTATCTATTAAGTATTTCTAATTATGAGTGACGTTTTTCTCCCTCATACAGGGTGTCCACAAAGTTCGTGTGCAATAGGTTTTAAATTGCACACAAACTTTGTGGACATTCTGTTGTTTAAACACTAAATTAGTAATGCTACTGGGCCTGCCTTTTATTTCCCAGGATAGTGTTTGTTTGGAGAAAATCTAGAGGCATCTGAGCTCTTACAATAAAATGTAAAAACAAAGCATTCTTAAGCCTGTCAGTGTCCTAAAAAAGAATGAAACAACCAAACACAACTGTGGTCTTTGGCTTAACTTTCTAGAGCAAAGAAAACAAGCCATCTGCTGGTAACAGGCTGCTCACAGGGCTGAACATAACATCCATAGTAATTAGTGGGAGCACCAAAATAGAAACTTCAGCAGTGCTTTTCCTGTCGTTATGGTGACAGTCGCCCAGCAGCCCGCCCAGCAGCCCACCCCGCCCCTGTGAAAGGCCTCCCTGGGCACTCTCTGTGGCCTTCCATCTGGTGTACTATCTTGGAGGGTGCAGGGAAATTAAACTGATTGCTCATTTGTCATCTCAGGGTTGTGTATATTGGGGTGTGAGGCAGAGAAGGACGTGAATAGGAAAATTCCATGGGGGCTGTGTGAAGGCTGACAGGAGGGCAGCTGGACATGTGGGCTCAGGCCGCAGGCAGGTGCTGTCAAGGGCTGAGAGCCCACTGATGTCGGGACTGGGTGATGACAAATGGCCTTGAGATAAGCAGACTCTTAACCTGAAAGGAGGGAAGCCATGTCCAAGGCTCTCAGTTTACCAAGATGTCTCACACTCACCCTTTCTTGTTGAGTAATTCCCATGGGTTCTTGAAAAATCGGTAAGTGTTGAAATTCTTGTTGCTCTGCTAAAAATCTAAGAATTTGGCCAGAAGGTCTGGCTTGTTTGTGTTCAGAGTCTGACGTAGAACTCGCACTGCTTATCCTCCTTGGGTTCCTGTTCATTTTGGAGCTACAAGTTAAAAACATTGATTTGTGCACCAATATCATGAGCTATTGTCAACACCACCATTCATCCCTCCAGAGGCCCTGAAAACTGCTTAGAATGTCGCTTCTTCATCACGACACCAAGAATTATGGAGATGGGATGTGGAAGTGTTTTGGAAAAAATACCTCAGCTATGCTCCAGACAAAGGTTTGATTGGCCTGTAGCGTAAGGTCTACGGTTTGGAGGTATTTTATTTCCTTATGTCTTAATAAATCTCCCCTATCTTTTGCAGTTCTGTTAACTGCCCTGGATTTTGTGTGATGAATAAAGTTGATGTCAGTTGCTGCTTAGTAGGGAGATGTCCTGGGGGTACTGGGTGGAGGCTGCTAACAGGAACCCACACTTTTTTTTTTTTTTTTGAGACAGAGCCTCAAGCTGTCACCCTGGATAGAGTGCTGTGGCATCACAGCTCACAGCCAATCTCCAATTCCTGGGCTCAAGCGAGTCTCCTGCCTCCGCCTCCCAAGTAGCTGGGACTACAGGTACCCGCCACAACGCCCAGCCATTTTTTTTTTTTTTGGTTGCAGTCGTCATTGTTTGGCAGGCCCGGGCTGGATTCGAACCCACCAGCTCAGGTGTACATGGCTGGTGCCTTAGCCCGTTGAGCCACAGGCGCCGAGCCAGGAACCCACACTTTTAAGCTGCACCAGTCTCTGCATGAATCACAGCCCCATGTGCCACCGGTTAGGTGGCTGACCCCTTCCTTTCTGAGCTTTAATGATGTTAGTAGCCAACTTTGTGGTTCCTGGCTTCAACGTGTCCATGTTTATTTTATTAGTTACATGTACCATAGCTAGGCTCTGCCATTCGTCACACATGCTTATTTTTAAGAACATGTTTCTTTCTTTCTTTTCTTTTTCTTAGAGACAGAGTCTCTCTCTGTCACCCTGCCTAGAGTGCTGTGGCGTCACAGCTCACTGCAACTTCAATCTGTAGGGCTCAAGTGATCCTCTTACCTCAGCCTTCCAGAGTGCTAGGATTACAAGTGTGAGCCACCGTGCCCTGGCCCAGGGAAAAGGACTTCGAGTCTCTATAGGTGGCAGCTTGGGGGAAGGCAAGTAACTGCAGATAAAGTCTCACTGATGACACTTGTTAGCTAAGGCAGACTGCTCTGGTGCCGTCTCCAGGCCCAGACAGTCCAACATCTTCTAAGGTTACCTTTGTTCTCCCTGCTGGGGGTTGGGGGGAGTACGCCTTTTGTCTGTAGACCTATGACCCGCTGTTGACAAATGGCGGGAAGGCATGGAGCTCTTCTGCGAGTCTGCCGTGCCCCTGCCTGCAGCCTGGCCACTGTCCTGACCCTGGTCCCTGTGAGCTGGTCTCCCTCAGTGCAGAGTCAGACTGGGCCTAAGTACACCTCTCATGCTGGCTGTGTTCCTGGGAAAATTACTTGAAATCTCTACCACTTTTATTTTTTTCAGTCATAAACTGGATTAATAATTCTGTATATTCTTTGGAGGGCTGTTCTGAAAATTCGATGAGGTGACACCTAGAAAGTCCAGGCTTATTCCTGGCACAGAGTAAGTGCAGCATCAGTTATTCTCATTAATTAAGCCAATCCCCGATGCTCCCTTCTACCCATCTTTTTATGCAGCATTTCTTAGACCTGAATCTTCCCCTCCAGGCTCTCAGCAGAAGATGTCACTCATTTCCCTGCCAGGCAGCTGGTCGGTCCAGGGGCAGATGGTCAGCGTTCTCATGTCATTAACGTTGGACAGCCTTTGTGACCAGCAGTATCTGTGAACAACCCACAGTATTCAAACTTTGTACTGGCAGTGCCTACCAGGGGCGGGTCCAGGGAGGGAGAAGGCTCCCAACAGCTCTGAGAGTCTTGTTCTCTGGGCTGCCGGCTCTCTTCTGGAGGCCTCCCACCCTTGAGCCTGTTGTATCATTATCTTCCAGGATATTCATTCAACAAACATTTGAGCACCTACCATGTGCCAAAGACATGAAACTGGAGAAGATGGAGTCCCTGCCCTAGAATCTTCACAGTGTGGACAGTGGATGCCTGGACAGCAAGGCAGGGAAGACCATTAGTGATGAAAGTGCAGTGGCATGGTCAGAGAAGGACTGTGGAACCTGCTGCATTTCCAGGGCTGACTCCACTCCCACCGTTCCTGGAAGATCTCATGCCGTTGAGCCCTCTCTATGTGGCTCTGATGTAGGTCCCAGTGTCCTCACTATGTGGATGGGGAACTGCGATCTGGAGGGGTTAACTGCCTAAGCAAGGTCACCCAGTGCAGGAAGAATGGGGACCGAAGACTCCATTTCTTCAGTGAGTGATTTCTCTTGCTTCAGTCTCCCAAGTAGCTGAGACTACAGGTGCCCGCCACAACAATGAGCTATTTTTTTAAGAGATGGGGTTTTGCTCTTGTTCAGACTGGTCTTGAACTTGTGAGCTCAAGCAATCCATAGGCCTTGGCCTCCCGGAATGCTAGAATTATGGGTATGAGCCACCATACCTGACCCTTCACCTTTTTTTCACTCACCATTTTGCTGAGTGATCTAGTTGATCTAATTCAGGAGACAGTACATTTTTTCTGTAAAGGATCAGAAGGTAAGTATTTTCTGCTTTGCTGGCCCTACAACGTTTGTTGCAACTACTTAGCTCTGTTGTAGCAAGAAAGCAGCCATGGACAATACATTAACAAATGAGTGTGGTCATGTTCCAATAAAACATTATTTACAAAAACAGAGAGGGGGGCCAAGATCTGGCTCATGCAATATTGTTTGCCTGACCTGTTTTCCAGTTCATTCATATTAACTGTTGAAAATGTGGGGAAAGGAAGAGCAGAGAGAGGGAAGGAGTAAGGGGGGTGGGGTCTTTGTGTCTTGGTGTGTGCCACACCTTTTGGGGGCAAAACACAATTGTAAGAGGGTCTTTTCCTAACAAATGCAACCAGTGTAACATG
>CAUYON010192087.1:0-12346 GCA_963573935.1 Arctocebus calabarensis
GTGTCACAGCTCACAGCAGCCTCAAACTCTCAGGCTTAAGTGATTCTCTTGCCTTAGCCTCCCAATAGGCACGCATCACAATGCCTGGCTATTTCTGTTGTTGCTATCATAGTTGTCATTAGCAGGCCCCAGCCGGGTTCAAACCCACCAGCTCTGGTGTATGTGGCTGATGCCCTAACCACTGAGCTACGGGCTCGAGCCCTGAGAGCTATTCTTCCTGCTCCCATAGTGGAGCTGTTTGCTTGTTTTGAGAACTTTTCAGTTTTCCTGTCCCAGAGTGGAGGAAGAACAGATTCCTTCCTCCTGTTAGCTTGCTTTCTTCTTTAAATTTTACTAGAAATAGTTGAGGCTCAATAAAGCCTTCTTTGTAAGTTCTGTCCCATCTTTATTTCTCCTTTGTCTGAATTTTTATATTACTTTGTTCCTTTATCACCCCTTCTATGTGTTCTTGTCATTTGTTATCATTGAGTAGTGGTTTGTAAATCCATGGACAAAGGTACTTCCCTGTTTGACACAAGAGCTTTCTGTGCAGAAGGCCGCCTGGGGTAAATGCTTAGCACTTAGTTTATCTATTGATTTATTAAAATCTATATTCCATTGCGCCATAGCTGTGCTGCAGTGTAAATTAGATTTGTCTTTATAAAGATTCACTCTTCGTAGAATAAAATTATTGAAAGACATGTCATTCACGTGAAACATGACGGTAGTTGCTAAAAGGCAAGTATTCAGACTTGGAGGCTTTACACTTCTGAGCCGGTGACATGTGAGAGTTGAGTAGGAGATAGACTCCTTACCTGCCTGGGTGCTTTAGCCAGTTCTCCTGCCCAGCTGTGCTCTGGATAGCCAAGTGCTGTCTGTGGCAGCATAGTCAGTGGTATTTCTCCCTACTCTTTTTGCCAAGTTGAGATGCTGGAAGGATTCCAGGAGCAAGCGGGTGATAGCAGACAACTGAATACAGCTATGTCTTTCCATGAAAACTGCTTTTCTTGGCTTTCTTCCAAGAATGGTAGGTTGCCAAGGGAAAATACTTTGGCTTTACAAATGATCTGGCCATAGACTGGGTTAGTTCTGGTTCTTTATGTCATTGAAAAGAATAAATATTTCTGGTTTTTAAATTATTTAGCAAACTTTTATTCCTAGTATACTGAACTGTGTTGTTTCTACATACCTTATATGAATTTGTGGATTTCAGGGTATACCAGTGTGTGAAGAAAGATGCTAAAAACTTTAGGTTAAAAATGTGTCAAGTTAGGCTGGAGCCACGTGAAATGCAGCGTGTGTTGGGGCTTGTGGCTGGAATTATATTAGTTTCTTTTTTCATGGGAGTATTTGTTCTTAATTCAGTTCTTCTGTGTTTTGAGTTAAATTTCAACTCATAAATGTTAGGCAAGGTTATTTTGATTTTGATCACATATCATTTTTGTTTATAATATATTTTAAGTTTGAAATGAATATTCTCAGTTTATTGTTTTTAAAACTATAACTTAATCTGGAATGAAAACTGGAAACATTGTGATTTACTAGGACAATTGGAAAATCATGGTCCCTTCTCAATATTTCTTCAAGTAACAAACAGACAAGATTGTTTTTTGTCACAAGTGTTTTTCATGTTTCTCTGAATTTGTCTCATAATCAAATGCCAGTGATTCTGGCTGACGTCCCTGAAGAGTGTCCCTTTATTTTATTATTGCCCTAATAGTAGTTAAGAATGAACTATCGGTAGTTATAGGTACATGTAACGTAGGATGACTCCTCCCAAAGCTGCCTCTCCATCTTCTTTGTCATTGTCATCATATACTAGCCAGGAACCTGCAGTGTTTTTGTGTCAGTGACTCTTGTTGATGTTTCACATGTGTGAATTTGTTTAATCTTCGCACAACCCCAAGAGGAGTTAGCTACATTTTTTTTTTTTGAGTCTCACTCTGTCACCCTGGATAGAGTGCTGTGACGTCATCATGGCTTACAGCAACCTCAAACTCTTGGGCTCTCAGTCCTCCTGCCTCAGCCTCTCCAGTAGCCAGGATTACAGGCACCCATCAGCTCACCTGGCTGGTTTTCTATTATTAGTAGAGATGGGGATCTTTCTCTTGCTCAGGCTGGTCTCCAACTCCCGAGCTCAAGCAATCCACTGGCCTTAGCTTCCCACAGTACTAGGATTACAGGCATGAGCTACTGCGCTTGACCCTATTAGCTTCATTTTGCAGGTGATAAAACTGACACACAGAAAGGTGTAAATAAATTGGTCACACAGCTAGAGTGTGGCAGAGCCCCTGTTCAGGCCAAGTAAATATCTCCCCAGAATCCTCGTGATTGCCTGTATGAATGAAATCTTATTTGTGGCTATGTTCCAAGAAAACTTTTTTTTTTTCCCAAAAAACAGATAGTAGACTGGCTTTGGGCCTCAGGTTGTTATATGCCACTCAGGGGTCTTTGTGGTGAGAGCCTGTGTCTATATCCAAGGCTGCTTATGTGAGTCTATGTGCTTGGAGGGGACATAGTTCTCCTTAAGGAGGTGATGGGCCTTGTGGCACAGGGCAAGGTCTCTAGACTGGGAATGCGGAGAGCCTTGTGGTGAGTTGTGAACTTGATTAGTGTGTTCCTGAGCGTTCTGGGGTATTCTTTCCTCATCTATGAAATGATAGGTTTTTACTATCACCCTTTAGATACTCTTTTTTTTTTTTTGTAGAGACGGAGACTCACTTTATCACCTTGGGTAGAGTGCCGTGGCGTCACACAGCTCACAGCAACCTCCCAACTCCTAGGTTTAGGCGATTCTCTTGCCTCAGCCTCCTGAGTAGCTGGGACTACAGGCGCCCGCCACAACGCCCGGCTATTTTTTGTTGTTGTTGCAGTTTGGCCGGAGCTGGGTTTGAACCCGCCACCCTCAGTATATGGGGCTGGTACCCTACCCACTGAGCCACAGGCACTGCCTACTATATACTCTTAACTCGTTGATTATCCCACTAAGCTTATTGCTGGAGGTTCTATTTTGTTTTCTTTGTGTATGTTTGTGACCAGCATCAGTGACCTCCACACCCACCTGACCACAAGGTCCACTTCCTCTGAGTGCGGTGTGGTGTGGTTTTCTGTGTATCAATGTGTGAGGAGAACTGATGAAAAAGTCAGCTTTTGAGAAACAGCATGTTTAGTGGTCTCATCAAAACCACATCAAACTCAGCACTTGTTGCCACTGAGAGTGTTTGTGAGCCTGGCCAACTCTAACTCCTGTGTAGTAGGATTTGATCAATGGACCAGACACATCCACTAGAATTTGCTGCAGATGCTGTATTTGTTTTGGTAATAATGGTGGGCATAGGCATCGTGCACAGGTGTTTCTGGATGTAGTTTACTACTTTTTTTTTTTTTTTTTTTTTAAAAAACAAGAGTAGTTCTTGCCTGATAAGGTGAGTTAGGTGAGTAGTAGAAATACTCTCTTGGTTAATAGAATGGAGAGAATTTGTCCTTTGAAAGTCTGGAGCTTGTTTTCTTACTAATATTTTGATAGCTGTCATATCATTACAAGTAGAAAATGGTATTATTTGTCCCCTACACTGAGGTAAACAAGAGGCTATTTGACCTCTAAAGTTGATAGATCAGTAATTAATTCAGTGCACAAATGGGAAGCTCTGGGTTAGGGCATGGATGGGGCCTTGCACCAGAGCCCAGGAGGTGTAGCACAGAAGACCTGTCTTATAGCCAGACGGGGCTTCTGCATATGCTTTGATCAAACACAACACTGTTGTCGTCCTTTAAAAACCAACTCTGAGGGCCTATTCTCAGTATGCTCAGGTTTTCAGCATGGGCAAGTGAATTGCCCATCTCTTCCAAATGGCAGCTGAGGTCCATATTGAAAGTTTGGAAGGTAGAAGTAGAAAGGGGCTGGTTTTTTTCTGCCTCTCCCAACACCTCTGTGCCATTGTATCCTGACTTTCATGACTCCTCAAGGCTTTTGGGGTTTTTCTTTGTTTTCCCCACCTGATTATGAACCGGGGACCTTTTACGTGTGAGGCAAATATGACAACCACGGTTTTTGATCACCTCCTTCCTCAGGGTTGATGTAGGAAGCTGTTGTTCCTGAGGGCTCCTTTGGGTGGCGGTCTCTTGTAGTATTTATTTATTTGTTTTTTTCCCCCAGTACTAAATACCCTTTATGTGTTGGGGGATACAGAGGAGATGAGTGTTTCACGAAAGCAAAAAGTTTTATCCTAGTTTTGTGACCAAGACAAATTCAGGATGGATCAGCATGAACGTTATGACAGACACTGCCATGGAGTCAGGTAGTACTTTGTGCTCTACATCATGTGTCTGTAGTCCATGTCTTTTGAAGGAGGAGAAGCAGAGTCTACTCTTTCCCTCTTCTGTATCGATATGACCGTCATTCACCTGCTTTCCACCCAGCTCTGGACTTAGCAGGTTTTGACTGATGAGCTGGGCACACCTACCAGAATTTGCTGCAGGTACTGTCTTTGTTTTGGTAGTAAAGGCGAGTATAGGCTTGTTCACGGGCTTTGAGCTGAGCTCTGAAATGAGATCCCTCACCAGAGCTTATACTTCCAGTCATGCTGAGGCTGAGGAGGTACTTAGCCTCATTCTTGTTGGGGGGTGGTTGGAGTTGGGGAGACTTCAGGATACAGCACTAGTATTTTTTTCTTCCTGTCTAATTTATTCTTTCTTTATACACAGGGACTATAGCTAACATTTTTCTTATCTCAGTCAAGTGATAGGCACAGACAGTGGAGTAAGTAGGTTCTCAAACAATTGTTCAATACCCTTGGTCATGATGCTTTTTCATGGGAAAACTTTGTTGAGCTACAAGGCATTATTTAATTTAGATCTCATTATTGGAGAACTTACTCAAAGTACTTGCTGTAGTTAACTTTATTTTCTGAGATTAAACTTGAATTAAATTCTTAAACGAGTTGTGTTCAGAAGAATAGAGTAAAAGGAAGTTTTTAAGATGTGTAAGCTATTGAATGAGGCAAAAAGTAAATATTTCATAAGTTTAAATTTGTTCATATGTTATATAATTTCACCATTAGCTGAACAGTTGTTTGTTCCTGCTCTGTTAAGCTTTTTGAATTCTATTTACAAGATTATGTGGAGGTTCTCCAGCAACCTTAAACCAAATCCTGACAAACTTTGGTTGAAGATAAAGCCAAGTTTACTAAATTATTATGAAGTAATTATTGTGAAAATTTTAAAAATGGGCCCGGCGCCTGTGGCTCAGCGGGCTAAGGCGCCAGACACGTACACCTGAGCTGGCGGGTTTGAATCCAGCCCGGGCCCGCCAAACAACAATGACAGCTGCAACCAAAAAATGGCCAGGCGTTGTGGCGGGAGCCTATAGTCCCAGCTACTTGGGAGGCAGAGGCAAGAGACTCGCTTGAGCCCAGGAATTGGAGGTTGCTGTGAGCTGTGATGCCATAGCACTGTATCCAGAGTGACAGCTTGAGGCTCTGTCTCAAAAAAATAAAAAATAAAAAATAAGTATAGCTTTATATTAATTGGCACTAGGCATCTTAGTTTCAGTATTTCATTTTGAGCATTGGTGCTGAAAAGTACGTGTGTTGGTTTAGACTAACATACCATGACATTCACTTTGGTCAATGGAGAATAGATACAGAATAGGGATTCAGAAATCAAGACTAGAGCAAATGGCTTTTACCTAAAACTGCAGCCTAAGACTAGGATTGGCCCTTGAGTTTACCAGCTTTTGCCAGGAGAAAAAGCAAAAGGAGGCAGGAGCAACCTTGCCTGAGACCTGTGAGAGGCCATCTGGGTGCTCTGACCTTGCTCTTGGCTGGTTCTACTGAGAAGAAGCTGGGACTGGCCCTGGTGCCAGAAGCCCCATTCCTGATAGCTTTGGTCTTGCTTGTTTTTATCATAGGTTAAGGATGAGAGTTTTTCTTTCTTTTATTTTTTTGTCCTCTTTTATTTCTGGAGACAGAATCTCACTTTGTTGCCTTTGGTAGAGTGCCGTGGCATCATAGCTCACAGCAACCTTAAACTCTTGGGTTCAAGTGATCCCCTTACTTCTGCTTTCCAAGTAGCTGGGACTACAGGCATCTGCCACAATATCCAGCAGTTTTTTTAGAGATGGTGTCTCACTTTGGCTCAGGCTGGTCTCACACTCATGAGCTCAGGCGATCCACCCTCCTCAGTCTCCCAGAGTGCTGGGATTATGGGTGTGAGCTGGATGCTCCTTGATGTGCCATGTAAGATCTTAGACTTTCTTTTTTTTTTTTTTTGCAGTTTTTGGCCGGGGCTGGGTTTGAACCCGCCACCTCCGTCATATGAGGCTGGCATCTTACTCCTTTGAGCCACAGGCGCCGCCTCCAGATCTTAGACTTTCTCTTGGGTCTCGCCTTGAGAGAATCAAAACCATGTTGAAGCTGTTTTTTATGCTATTTTACTGCATGTCTAAGAAGAAAGGTTGCAAACAGATTTCCTAAGAACTCTGTTCCCAAATACGAGGTCGCCCTTTGAAATTGACCAGTTACAAGGTGCCTAGAGTCTTAACCGTGCAAGTATCATCTAGTTGACCAGACATACCCACCCTTTTTTCACCCTGCCAAGATGATCTTAGGACGCTTCTCAAAAATAATTGAGAAGTTTTCAAAATAATTTTTTTCAAAGATGTAAGGTCTCTGTCACCAAGGCTGGAGTGGATTGGTGCTAATCATAGTTCGCTGCGACCTCAAACTCTTAGGCTTAAGTGATTCTCCTGCCTCAGCCTCCCAAATAGCTGGGACCACATGTGCATGCCATCCCACCTGGCTAATTTTTTATTTTTTGTTGAGACGGGATCTCACTATGTTGACCAGGGGTAATCTTGAACTTCTGGCATCAAGTAATCCTCCTGCCTTAGCCTCACAAAATGCTGGGATTATAGGTGTGAACCACTGCATCCAGCCAGAAATTTTTTAAAACAGATCTGATGAACTTTGAGACCCATAGGACTTAAAGTAGGCAGGGAGATCAAAGTCCATAAAAGGAATGTAAGTTATCCAAAGTGGACATATTAGTGAAGCTGGTGGAGAGAACAGAGCTATGATTTTTTTAAATAAAAACACTCACCTCTTGTATCAAATTCTGGGCCTCTAAGAAAAGTGTTTCTGCAGTTTGATTATGTGTACTAAAACATATACTGAGAGTGGTAATTGCTACATGAAATTAGTTCAGTACTTTCTGAAAATATAAATTCCCTTTGTCAGTTCTTCTAAGTTTCAGATAACAAGTGAAGGTCAGACTCTAGTTGAGAGTCAGAAGTGCCCTTTGTATTTTGTGAGCTACCATCTCACCTTGATTAAGTCAAAGTTGAGCCTGGCTTGTGGGCTTGGTGGAGAATTTGTGTCTCAGTTAACATGAGTAGAGCATACAGGGCAGGGCACAAGTGATGACTAGAATGTGATCGTTTTCACAAAAGTGAGACATACCTGCTTTGAGGGCTGTGTGTGGAAGGAAACCCCCTGTGTATGAAAAGCACACAGCAAGATCTTTTTGTTTACACTACTTTGGTTTTAATTGTGTTTTTATATGGTCAGAAAAGGGTCAGTTGTGTTGAGCATTGATTTGTTTGCAGCTTAGACTTCTAGCCCTGAAAGAAATAATGTGATCTGTCTGCACTCATCTTACAGTAGGCGAGGCGATCAAAGTCACTGGAAGGAATCTAAATTATCCAAAGTATACACACTAGTGAGGCTGGTGGAGAGAACAGAGCTGTGATAACACTCACCTCTGAGAGGTGTTCCCTTCTTTGGACAGTTTTTCCAAGTCATACAGCAGACAGACTAGGGCATCAGAAATGTAGGGCATAGATTAGATAGCAGATGGAATATTACAACTTAGTGAAAAAGCAAAAGCAGGCAACTCAAACATACAGTTTTTTTTTTGTTTGTTTATTTTTTTCCAGTTTTAGCCAGGGTCAGGTTTGACCCGCCACCTCCAGCATATGGGGCCTGTGCTCTACTCCTTTGAGCCGCAGGCGCCCTCCCAAACATATAGTTTCTTAATGATTAGTCTTTGTTTCTTCATAGAGGAAAAGATCAGCATTGGGATATCACTTTGGAGATTCCCAAATTTCCCTGTGAAAGTGCGATCCGAGAGGTCATGAGGGATCCTAGCCCGGGTCTGTTGATTGGAGGAATTCTGGGGGGTGGCAGACCCTGGTGGAAGCATGGCTGTGGGTTCTTGCTTCCCATATGTGCCTTTATCTACATTTTATTTTACTTTAATTTAAAAAATAAATTTATCATGGGAAAATTTACATGTGTACAATGTTAGAAAAGATAATACAACTCCCATCTGTTTATCACCTGTTGCGTGGTTAGCAATCGACAATCCATCAGCAGGCTGTCTTCATTGTGCGCCTCTCCTGCCACCTCCTCCTGCCTTGGCGGATTGCAGTTGACTCAGAAGTGACACAGTAGTTAGAGGTGCTGATCCTGTGCAGTTTTAAAAACCTGTGTTTAATTTTTTGACTTCCCAAAACCTAATATGAATAGCCTTTTGACCAGATGCCTTACCAGTAACATAAATAGTTAATTAACACAACTTTTGTATATGTATTATGTACTTTATTCTTAACAATAAGCTAGAAAAAAAAACATGTTAAGAAAATCCTAAGGAAGAGAAAATATATTTACTGTTCATGGAATGAAAGTGGATGATCATAAAGGTCATCCTCATTGTCTTCACATTGAGTAGGCTGAGGAGAAAGGAGGGTTGGTCTTGTTGCTTCAGGTGTCGGAGGTGGAGCTGATGGAAGGGGGGGACAGCAGAGGTTTTAGTGGACCTGTGCTCAAGGGTCAGCTGTGCTGTAAAGCAAATTCCAGATGTTAGTCACATCATTTCATTGCCAATATAGTATGCATTTTGAACTAATGGAAACTAAGTTAGGATGTGATGGAAAACCTAAAAGAAACTTACTACTCATGGGCTAATAAAAGATTAGACTGAAGGAACTCCTCGTGGTAAGCAGCTCGAGGTGGTTTTGTTTTCCAAGTGGTTTTTTTTAACTAGTTGGTGCTACTGTTGGGGTAATGGGTATGGCCAGGTGAGGGGGAACAACGCTGCCTCTTCTGTGATGGTATTTGGGATTGAGGAGAGAGATGTAGCTATTTGGAGTGCTACGTAACCTTTTGAGCAACTTGTTCTGTTAATAATCCTAATTGAATCTTGATAATTTATAATTGAAATGAGTTTCACAGGAAATAACTTTTTTGTTTCAATGGTCAAAGTGAACATTTCTTAACCCTTTCCTTAGTATGTGATTGCATCACAACAGCTGATACTGCCTATTCTTGTTCCAGATGGGAATTCCTGGTAACACCAGTCCGTTTGGACAGCCCTTTAGTCAAGCTGGAGGGCAGCAAATGGGAGCCACTGGAGTGAACCCCCAGTTATCCAGCAAGCAGAGCATGGTCAACAGTTTGCCTACCTTTCCTACAGACATCAAGAATACTTCAGTCACCAACGTGCCAAATATGGTGAGTTGCCCTTGGCTGTCCATGCTGTGGGTTTCCAGTGGGTGCCTATGGATTTTATCATGCTCATGGTAAAATTCAGAAACTAAAAATGGGTCAGTGGGTTCTAGAACGATAACATATTTCTTAGATATAGCTCTCTAAATTAGTATTACATTTTTTGTGATTAGCTGGCAATGGGAGTGATAGGTGAGGATGATTCAGCCGCTTCTCCCAAGCTCCCTTTGTTGTAGAAAATATCATGCATAGGATCATGAGAAGCAGAAAGACTGCCCTTTCTTACACTTCCAGAGTGTAAGTGTGTTAGTGGGTTGACAATGTTAGTGGAAGCCCATTGACATATGCTACAGTCAAATGGAAGGACATTTATATTCTGAGGACTATATTGTGTTGAATAGATGCATGTTACTGTCTGTCTTGATAGATGATTTCACATCTTTATTCTTGCTGAGAGAAACCTAAGATTTCCCATCTGTAAAACAGAACCTGTCCGTATAACTTCTCAACCTAATAATCCAAAATGTTAATGGGAAGATATCTTCTTTTGCATCACAAAATAAAGTTTCTCTTAATTCAGGACTCATAGGGACCTCACTTTGTACACATTATTTGCATCATGGCTGAGGGCCTTCGCTGGTCAGTAATGACCATGAACAACCACCTCTCTTACCTGTGCTTGATGCCGGAAACCTCACCTCCCAAGTTTGCCCTTCATATCTTTCTGCAGTCCCAGAAGCATGGGGAGGATGTTCAGAAAAAGTTGGGTTTTGGTTTTTGAAAACTTTATTTTGAAGTATTCGTTGTAAAGATAATATATGGAATTCCTTTATATCATTTTTGGCACCTACTTCCCCAATAACATCTTATATAACCATGGTACCTTTATCAATATTAAGAAATTAATATGGCTGACAGTACTTAGGAGTTTTGATCTGTTGAGAAGCAGAGAGAATTGGTTCTCTTTGTGTTTGATAAAGTTAGAAAAATGGGAATGGTGCGGTATCCTAGTCAGGGCTACCTCTCTGTTTGCTATATTCTTTTAAGGGAAGGAGCTATGTACGGGTAACAAAACTTGCTCTCAAAATTACAAAAACTAATCTTCTTACCATTTCTTTATTTTTTCTGATCACCCCCCATAACCTTTCTTGATCTCCTTCTCTCTTTCCAGTAACTTCTCTTGCCAGGATTGTCCTGTTCCTGACAGTACAGTTCCAGACCTTCCTTAGCGCAGCCCCTTGAGTCCTGGGAACAGCGCTGGCCCACACAAAGCTGAGAACCAGCACCACACGCTTCCTAGTCTCCTGCTTTTCCTTTTCCAGCCCTTGCAAAGGGCAGTACTGTGGATGCTAGTGCTGCTGTTCTTGCTTGCACCTGCACAGTAACCAGGAGCATGTTTGGACTTCAGAGTGAAAGAATTTGCTTTTCCAAGATGTCCTGTGTTTCACCATCAGCAAAACCCTGACCTTAACACTTTCATCCCTCTTTTAAAATTTTTTCCAGCCCCCTTCCCTGCCCTCTCTACTTTACTGACAGCTCAGTGACAGAATCCCTTCACTCTGGGTTCCTCTGCTGCCGCTCCAGAGGCCTTACCTTGCCAAGTGTGGTGTACTTGTCAAGGGCAGGTTCAGCTCATTCCCTCCACCTGCATCAGGGCTGGAGCCCTATGGTCTGAGGCTGGACTTCTCTCTGCTGTGGAGCCAGCATGGCCCCTGTGGTATGTTCGGCAGCACCCCAACCACTGCCCACTGGGTGCTTGTGTCCCTCCCCCCAGTCATGCTGATCAGAAATGGCCCAAAATAGTCACTTCTGTTGAGAACTCATGCTCTAGAGAACAGTTGGGGAGGCATCTGTCTCCCAGACATGTGGCAGAAATAAAACCAATTCTTTCCCTGTCTTAGTCCCTGTCTCTCTTCTCTTTTTCTTGCTCTTTTTCGGTCTTCTCGGGGTCATGGTAAACTGAAGAAGTATTTTTGTCCATGGGAGCTATACTCCTTGCCTAGTGACTGCTTTCCCGCCAGAACCTACAAGAACTTTGAAGGGTCCACAGCATATGCCTTGATGCCTTTGGAGGGTGAACTTTGAGTGATCACTTCTGTCATTTGTCTACACCATTTGTTCTGAAGGGCCGTGGATACACTGTGCCCCCATGTGTGTCTGTGACTCCGCATGACCAGTCTGATCAATGCTCTATGTGGGTGCAGAAGCCAGAGGGGACTAGCAGGGAGATGGTTAACAGCACCACAGGGTTTGCCTAATGTCTTTCTAAGTGATCTCGTGAACTTTGTCTTACATTATTCCTATGATACCCTTTCAAGGGATATTATTCCAGGTTCCATTTTACAGCTGAGGAAGTTGAGGCCCTGAGAGGTTTTGGTTGTTTGCGGTTGGGTAGAGCTTCCTGTCAGCAGAACCAAAAGCTCTTTAATTGAGTCCTGAAATTGTTTCTGCAACACTGAGCACAGGTGGGAAATCTTTCACTAACCTGTGCTTATGTGTCTTGTGGTCCTCCTTGAATTTTCTGCATTATATCTGGCCTCTTGAAATCCACATATTTTCACACTGTGGGGTTAAGCAGTCATGGAAAATGTACGTCTGTTTAATGAAGAAGAGAAAAATATGGGACTGGGCATGGTATGGCTCACACTTGTCATTGTGGGACTCTGGGAGGCCAAGGCAGGTGGATTGCCTGAGCTCAGGAGTTTGAGACCAGCCTGAGCAAGAGAAGGACTCCATCCATCTCTAAAAATATTATTATTATTATTTTTATTATTATTATTTTTTTTTTGTAGAGACAGTGTCTCATTTTGTCACCCTTGACCATCTCTAAAAATAGCTGAGTGATGTGGCAGGTACCTGTAGTC
>CAUYON010192088.1:0-11779 GCA_963573935.1 Arctocebus calabarensis
TTGTGGCGGGCGCCTATAGTCCCAGCTACTTGGGAGGCGGAGGCAGGAGACTCGCTTGAGCCCAGGAATTGGAGGTTGCTGTGAGCTGTGATGCCACTACACTCTATCCAGGGTGACAGCTTGAGGCTCTGTCTCAAAAAATAAATAAATAAATAAATAAATAATTAATTAAATAAATAAATAAATTTATAAACATAGGTGTTAAAAGTATAAAATTATATACTAGTAAACTTGATTTCAACAACCACAAAACAGCAATGTTATCTTCAGCAAGCAAAGCAATGCTTATCTGGGGGAGAAAAAGAGTTTGCTATCAGGAAATTTATTAATATAACAGACTAAATTATGAAAGAAAAATAACATTATCACCTTAATAAAGGCAGGGTAAATATTCAATAAAATAAAACAATCATAAAGAGGGAATGCCCTTAAACTGATAAAGGGTATTTGGCAAACACCTATGTTTAATATCATACCTCAAGTTGAAACTTCTTAAATACTCCCTTTTAAGTTACACTTGGATAGTGGGGTTAACTTCTCAGAGGAGCCACCCCTCCAGGCAAATGCCTGGGACAGTTCCTCGGGGTTCTTTAAAACCAGAAGAGGAAAAGAAACAGAGGCATGGGGACAGGCCAGACCAGCCTTAGGCAATCGAGAGTCAACAGATGGCAAGGATTAAACTCTTTGAATATATCCTTAAATTAGGAAACTTGGTTTACTTCTCCTGCCTGAATAGAACTGACTTCTTCCTCCCCTTCTATTTACATACAACACCAGCTGACTCCCCTCATCTCTTTTTTGTAAATACTACCTATGTTTACTTAGTATGCAAGTAGAGAAAAAGAAAATAGGCATATATTTTAAAAGGAACAAAACTGCCCCATTTCAACATGCTATGACTATTTACAAGTAAAATGTAAGAATATATACAGTAAACTTTTATAACTTGGAAAAATTCTAAACACAAGATAAACATGAAGAAATCAATAGGTTTTTAAGGAATATTAACAACGGATATTCACAGACATAAAACATCTGAATTAAGATATATAACATGTTCATGATTGGACTCAATACTAAAAAAACTTTGCTGACTTGGATGTGGAGAGAGGAATGTGTACATTCTTCTTAGTAAAGTATGGCAAGAATGGAAAGATGAATATCCAATGTACTCCATACTAAATCAATATATAAAAATAACATGTTCCTAAGAACAATAAAACATTATTATAGTCCAGTTCGAAGTTAGAGGGATATGTGAGGGGGAAGGGTTGAGGACGTTTGGCAGAAGGAGGGAGGGCATGAGCTGGGATCTCATATAATATGTACATTGTGAGGGTGTATAACATGCCCCTTGGTGAGGGGCTCTTTTACAAATGGAACGTTACCCTGGAAGTGAGAACAATGTAACCTAAATATTGTACCCTCAAATTAATTTGAATAAAGTTAAAAAATAAAAATGGAAGAAAATGTTAAAAAAAATCTTTCTTCTCAAGTATGTCTTAAATTTTACTGAATTTTAATCAATACCCGAATGAGGATTTTTATGAACATGAAAAGGTGATCCTAAAAATTACATAGAAGAACCCCAAATCAGAGGCCACGTTAAAAAAAAATACAAATTAAAAAATGGTGAGGAAGGGTATTTCACACTATTAGTTAAAATACCCTTCCTTTTTTATTAGATAAAAACTATTACAAAACTATAGCAATTACGGCAATATAGTATTAGACATGATGTATGAGTAAACCAAGTAGGTACATAAAACAGAATGAGGAAAAGCATAAAGCTCTGCATATGTATAAATTTTAATTAGGAGATAGAGACATTATAAATCAGTGGTTAAAAATTCTTAAACAACCATTGGATAAAAGAGGAAGTAAAAAAGGAAATTAATAAATATCTCAAGAAAAACAAGAATAATATATCAAGACTTTTGCAGCAAAGCAAAAGTTGTGCTAAAGGGGAAGTTTATAGCAATAAATGTCTACATTGAAAAGGAAAAAAGATTTCCAATAAACAAGTATACTTAAACCTCAAGAATGTAGAAAAACAGAAAAAAAAAAGTAAGCCCAAAATTAATATAAAGAATGAAATAATAAACATCGGAGGAGAAATAGAGAACAAAAAAAAAATAGAAAAAATAGGTAATTAAGAATTGCGTTGTTTAGAACACATAAATAAAATTAATAAATCTTACACTAAACTAAGAAAATAAGAAAAGACTCAGAAAATAAAATCAGAAATGAAGAAAGAAACATTGCAACTAACACCATAGAAATATAAAGGACCATGAAGGATGATTATGCACAATGATATGCCAACAACTTGAGCAAATGGGTAGATCCCTAGAAACAAAACCTACCAACACTGAATCAAGACGTAGAAACCATTAACAAAGACCAGCCCTTTCTCTTCCTTCCCCTTAACATACTCAGTTTGAGGATGAACTGTATAAAGACCTGTATGATGATCCACTTCCACTTCATGAATAGTACATATATTTTTTTCTTTTTTATAATTGTCTTGATAACATTTTTATTTCCTCTAACCTCTTTCACTGTAAGAATAGAGTACATATATGTGTTAATTTGTAGGGAAAATTGAGCCCTGATCTTTAGCATAAGACTTCCTTCCTGCTGAGAGACTTAAAAACTCAGGAGAATAGCATGTGAGTTGTGTATGTGCAGGAGATCAGAAAACTGGCCTCCAAGAGAAAATGTGTAGTGAAGTACAGCAATAATAGTTATGGTAAATATTCTCTAGATTCCAAAGGTCTCTTGATGCTGGGGGCAGAGGTTGTGCTCAAGGTCTGTGGTTTTACAAAAACAAAGGTGGACACATTCTATCTGACCTTCTCCATGTCCTCCTCAGTCAGTGATATTGTGGGGTAAGCAGCTTTTTTCTAACTTTTTCCTGTTTTATGATAATAAATATGGGACCTAGGGTTTACTAGAGAGGGATTCTCCCATACTTCCTCAGTCCCCTGACATGGACTTTGTGTCAAGCCTCTTCATTCCTCGCGCAGAAACCCTCTCATCTAGTGATCTCAACTCCTTCGTTAATCTACTATCTATCTAATTGGTAAGGCTTATGGTCAACAGCAGGATATTAACAGTTAAGTTTAGGGGGTGTCAAAGATTACATGGGGATTTTCCCCATGCAGGAGTCAGCTCCCCTTACTCCTGCATTGTTCAAGAATCAACTGTAGTTATGTTTCTTTCACAAGTGGCATATCTCATTCCTAATTCACATTCTTCTTAGGTACAGGCTAAAAAAGACATGCATGATAGAGTCACTCACTCTAGTCTTTTATGACTACAGTATACCCAAGGTTAAATCTCAACATGCAGAACTATTTTTTTTTTTTTTTTGCAGTTTTTGGCCGGGGCGGGGTTTGAACCCACCACCTCTGGCATATGGGGCTGACGACCTACTCCTTTAAGCCACAGGCACCACCCAGAACTAGATTTTTTTAAGACTTGTTCTTCATACTGGGCTAGCAGCCATGGAGATAAAAAAAAAAAAAAGTGGCTGCTATTTACTGCAAAAGAACAAACTGTGTACAAAATGAAGCTGATTTTGCTTAATTAAGCTGATTAAGCTTAAACATACTGCATGAAAAAAGAAATTTAAGCAAATAAAATATGAAGAGAAAAGGCTTTTAACCTATACAAAATATTTAATAAGTCAGATATTCCACAATTCCACTAATGATTAATTGGAAGAGAACTTGAACTATATAGAAAGTTTCTGAACATTTTATGTTTGTAATTATGAACAACAAATAGTAAATATTTGGCACTTGTTTTACTCTTTTAACAAAAGCTACATGAAATAATATATTTTTTAAGACAAGAGTAACCAGTGATAAAAAAAATCATCAAGATATATACTGGAAATATTTATATTTCTGAGATAAAATAAGGTACACGCGGCATGATCAGAAATGAAAATAATCTTGACTTGTGCATCTGTATCAACGGTGCTATTCATCTAAATACTAACTCATTCAGGAACCACAATTCTTATACATAAATTTTAAATTGAGAAATTTTATATTTGATTTTTCCAAAAGGAAACTACAGCTTCATAATTTGCTTTTCAACATGTTAATGTTAAGACTGTATTTCACTTTTACTTTAGCATTATCTATAGCATTTAAGAAGCTCTTGGTTGTAACTTCCCATGGATATACCAAATAAGTTATTTTATGCAAAGTAATGAAACTCAGTGAGACTCAATGGTCCAATAGGGATTGATCTGTGGTTTACACATCTTTGTGTGTGTGTGTGTATTTGGATTAGAGAGGACTATATCATTAAAAAGGGTAGTCAATGAATGTCATTTCAGTTCCTTATTCACTAGATTTATTTCTAAATCTGAAATATTTCTCAAGTCAGAAATATTTACTCACAGTTACATACTAGTTTATAAATATTTACTTTTATGATCATATATTACCAGTCATCCTGAGGACTCTGAAAGGATACACATAGACCTTGAAAACAATATTGGGAGTCTAAATATGTTTTAAACAATGGCATGTTTATAAATAAGAGTGTTTGCTGACTTGAACAATCGTTTAGTAAATGATAAAACTTATGTGAATGTGAGTTCATGACTATAAAGTATATGCATACTCTCAATTTGTCCTAGTAATGTTTAACAAGTAGCTACAGGAAAATGCCTCAGAAAATGAATTGAAAATGGTCTCTTTTGTGCTCTACTGCTCCCCGCCCAAGGTTGTTTTACACCCAGCAAGGACAATGATTATTTTTAAAGTAAAATTTAACATTTGACTCTCTTTTTAATACCTTTTGATAGCTTCCCATTTTTTTTTTTACATAAAGACCAAATTTTACATATTCTGTTAAGCACTATATTATTTGGATCCTGCAGATCTCCTAAGTCTCTCACCTCTTAGCTTCTATCTCGTTCTAATGTGCTTCTCTCTTTTAGCAACTCAAACATTGCATATTCTTTCTAGCCACAAACCTGGAAACATGCAGTCATTTTTGATTCTACTTCTTCTGGTCTTCACACAGCCATCACTCTCAACCAAGTCATCCTTCACATCAAAGCTCAATTATTATAGACTTGGCACCTGTAGCACAGAGGTTACGGTACCAGCCACATACACGGAGACTGGCGGGTCTGAACCCAGCACGGGCCAGCCAAAACAACAATGACAAATGCAACAAAAAAATAGCCGGGCGTTGTGGTGGGCACCTGTAGTCCCAGCTACTTGAGAGGCTGAGGCAAGAGAATCGCTTGAGCCCAGAATTTGGAGGTTCCTGTGAGCTGTGACGCCATGGCACTCTACCAAGGGCGACATAGTGAGACTCTGTCTCAAAAGAAACAAACAAACAAAAATAACTCAATTATTTCCTTACTTCACTGACTTCCTATTCCATAAATTAGGTCAGGCCCTCTTGTAATACATTCCCAAAGCATCTATAATTCTCATTCAGAGTTTTTACAAAAATCATACCGAGGTAATTGGTTTATTATCTATTTTCCCAATCATAAGCTATAATTGATCAGAACTTGTTTTGTTCCTTATAATACCCCCAGAGTCTTTCAAAGTAGTCAGTCAATAAAATTTATGTAGAATGAATAAACAAAATTCAGTGAATGTCAAATAACTGACACTCTCTCCAAGCTCTAACTCTCCAAAAAACAAAATAAAAATATCCCCTGCTTGAGAGTATGAAATAAAATATTTGATATGAAATTGTTTTGCACATAAATATGCAATAAATACCGGTTTTCCTTTGATGAACAATATAAACTATGCTACACTTATTCATAAAGAATTTTGTCCAGGTGGGGTACCTCACACTTTAGGAGGGCAGATGGGATCATCACTTGAAACCAGGAGTTTGAGACCAACCTGAGCAACATAGCAAAAAAAACATCTCTACTAGAAAAATGAAATTAGGTGGACATGATGGTATATGCCTGTGCTCCCAGTTACTCAGGAGGCTAAGGCAAGAGGATTGGTTGAGCCCAGGAGTTTGAGATTACAATCTGTGATGATACCACTGAACTTTAGTCTGGGCAACAGAGCAAGATCCTGACAAAAAAAAATTTTTTTTAAAGAATTTCTATTGAGATCAGAACAGTTGGAATATTACAAAGGTAAAATCTGCCTGTTACAGAAATTTTATAAGTTCAATATTTACTAGATACACTATTATAGAAAAAGCACACAGTTATCTCTGAACACTACTGATGATGTGACCAAAGACACATTTAAACTCATTGGGTCTTACTTTTTTTCATCAATAAATGAAACAGAATGGATTATGATCACCACATTAATGATTCTAATTTAGGATTTTTTAATAATATCCCATGAACTGTTCAGAAACCACTTTCCTTTGCTTCACAGTATCTCAAAAAGAGTTAAACTTCAAATTACTCTACAATGAAATATGGGAATCTGCTTTGACTTTATTTGAAAAAATGTTCAACAGGCTAAGTTAAAAACGAAAATGCCTGATGCTTAAAGTTTTTCGATGACATAATAGCATACTATACCTGTAATAAACTTAAAGTAACTTTTACTTGATAACCTATAAAATTATTTGTAAACATTTTTGATGTCTATCAATAAAATTGCTTGCATATACAGCCAAAAATGCATGTATATTCATTTACTTATTAATAATTTATACGAATGTACTATGATTAAATATTACTGAAAGGCTGATACAAGCCACACACACTTTCTAATCCAATAAGATAAGGTGCTAGGTTCACAAAATTTCATTCCAGTAAAATTTCCTTTTATTTGAAAACCCTAATTCAATAAAAAAAAAAAAAAGTAGATAATTTCAGACTATATAAGTGTTAGGATGGAAATATAAAGTATGTGATAACTGGAGGAGTCATTGTTGGTAGTGTTAGAATATTAGAGGGAGATATAGTATTTGAGGGAAAAACTTTAGTAATTGCAAAAGCCACAATCTAAAGTTTAGAATATTTAAGAACAAGCAGATTAAGTCATTAAAGACTTAGAAAAACAAAATGATTTCTGTCTTAGTTCATTCTGCTGCTAAAGTAGAATCCCACAGCCTACTTAATTTATAAACAAATTTACTGGATCATAGTTCTGGAGGCTTTGAAGGCTTTTAAGAGGCCAGCAGCTGGTGAGAGCCTTCTTTCTGTGCCATCCTATGGAAGTAAGACAGTAAAGGAGCCAAACTCACCCTTCTATAACAGTGTCACCTCTTTACACTGTTATGATGGCAACTGAATTTCAATCTGAGTTTTGGAACATTCAAACCATGGCACCATATAAATTCCTAAATGGTCAGGAATCTAATCCTATACTCCATTTTGTTCATTGGTTATATTCCACTATCAGTATGGGAGCCAATAGAATTACAGTATGTTTGGTTATCTGTCAAGTGGGTATTTCTGACTATTCTTCCTGTACTTAATTTTACTAAATTTTTTCTTTTCTTTTTTTTTTTTTTGAGACAGAATCTCACTTGCTCCCCCTGGGTAGAGTGCTGGGGAGTTGATGGGGGTGGGGGGGCAGCACACCAGCCAGCTCTGTGGAGCTGAGGGGCAGAACTGCCACCTCCTCCCTGGCATGTGTTAATGCGGCAGCAGCTGGCAAACGACCAGGTGGGCTGTGGGGGTGGGGGTGGGAGGTCAGGAGGCTCCAGCAGCCAGAGGGGCCAAACAACTGCTGGGGAGACACCAGCACCTTAGTGTCTCCCTCCCCTTGCACTTGTACTTGCAGCTGAACAGGGAACCCCCATTTCCCAGGCCTGGTCAATTTCATATAGGTTTCCTAGTCCCCCACCCCCAACCAAAGAGATTGTAGCCATTCATTTGCTACCTAGTCCACACTAAATGTAACTATAGAGTCCCTGCTAGATATAACTACAGAGGACCCATGCAACTATATAATACACACACACACACACACACACACACACGTGCGCACTCGCCTTGGTTTTTTTTGCGCGCTCGCTTTGGTTTTTTTCTCTCTGCCAGGAGCTTTCGTGTTTTTGTATTCTATTCCTTAAAATAAATCCTGTCTTACCACTATCTGTGGTCGATGGATTCATTCTTTGAATCACTGAGACTAAGAACCTACTGAAGATGAAATTTCGTTCAGGGTCACAGCAACCTCAAACTCTTTGGATCAAACAATTCTCTTGCCTCAGCCTCCAAACAGCTGGGACTACAGGCGCCCGCCACAATGCCCAGCTATTTTTTAGTCAGGTGTCTCACTCTGGTTTAGGCTGGTCTCAAACTTGTGAGTTCAAGTAATCTACCTACCTAGGCCTCCCAAGTGCTAGGATTACAGACATGAGCCACCACACCTGGCATACTGAATTTTAAAATACATTATATAACATTAATGTAAGATAATTTATTCTAGATTTAATATATGTCCTTTGAAAAATTCAACCAAATGAAATTCTAATTAAAACTGCATAAAATTTTGTATCAATTTGGAAAGTATGATATATTCATATGGAGATTTCTCATTTCTAGTCGGGAGAAGTGGCTCATGCCTATAAATTCTAGCAATTTGGGAGGCCCAGGCAAGAGGATTATGTGAGCGCAGGAGTTTAAGACCAGCCTCAACAATACAAACCCTGTCTCTCCAAAGAAATAAAAAGAAATAAAATTATCTGGGCATGGTGGCCTGTGTTCCCAACTACGTGGGAGGCTGAGACAGAAGGATCACTTAGGCCCAGGAATTTGAGGTTGCAGTCAGCTATAATAACATCACTGCACTCTGTCCTGGACAACAGTGAGAGCCTATCTTATAACCAAAAAAAAAAAAAAAAAGATTTCTCATTTGAAAAAATGGTCTGACTTTCTAATTCTTTAGGTCCTCTTTATTTCCTTCAGCATAATGTTTTTATTTTATTCATTAATATAAAAACAACTCTGGCTAAATATATTGCTAATTTCTGTTTCTCTAATTTTATGACCTATGGTTAAGAACATGTCTATAGTCCCAGATGACCTGGGTTAAAACCTGGCTTTACTACTTCATTGCTGTTGAGATATTACACAGGTTAATTTCATTTTCTCTACCTTTATTTTCTTATATATAAAATGGGAAAAATAAGTATACCTTTCTCATTTGAGGACTAAGGTAGCTAGAACATATTAAAAACCTGACATAGCAAGCTATTTAAATACTATAGTATTATTTTTAAGTCAGTTCATTGTTTTCCCTGTTGAAGACAAAAAGAGGGTGGTTATTTAATAAGTGATGCCAAATAAGGAACTGAATTTCTATAAATAAATTTTCACAATAACAATATTATGTATGCTATGACCTAAATGTTGTATAATCATTCTCAGAACATGACACTGAGATTTATTGAGAAAAACAGACAGTACCTTCATCAGCTTTGTCAGCTTTTTATACAAATAAGGAACTATTACCTTCTTGGTGAAGGCAGGTAGAGCCCCATACTAGGGTACATGGCTCAGTGAGAAAAGTTAATACAGGACACCAGCCCTCACTTTTCAGCTGAGTACCCTTACCCACGGCACAGAATACACAGCTCTATTTAGGAGACCTGATGGGAGATTTATTTTCTTCCTTAAACTTTTTTCTATTATTGGATTATTATTTTTACAGTGAGTCTATTTATTTATAACCAGACTAATATACCACTCATACTATAAAATATATAGAGCAAATAAATTTTTCATCTTTCTTCTGCATTAGCTCAGTAGCATTTTTTTCTGCTATTTTAAATTTTTTAATAATTATGTTATATTTTCCTTCAGTTTGGACTATATTAAAATATTAAATAGTTCTGAGATAAAAATCTAAAAATACTGAGATATAAGCATCAGGGAATTTAATAAAATCACTGATGAATCAAAGGACAAGGTTAAAATGCAAAAAATGTGACTCATTATGTTTTATCAGATAATGTTCAATCCATCATGTCTTCAATATGTTAAATATAAAAATAAGATTTTCTGTGTTCGTAAGGATAACTCTGCCCCATTTGCTCCAGCCAGGTCCTACTTAAATAGTGATTTACATTACATTGTTAAAAAGTCATGGAGTGGCACCTGTGGCTCAAAGGAGTAGGGCACCAGCCACATATACCGGAGGTGGTGGGTTCAAGCCTGGCCCCGGGCAAAAAAAAAAAAAAAAAATAGTCATACAAAACATTCACTAACAAAATATAGCATATACAGTTTTAATTCAGTTTTAGAAAAAAAATAATCCCATTAAATATAAGCTAATTCAAATTTTAATTGCTCTTGTTTTCTGTGACATACAACAGTGAGTAATTAAATTGAGATTGATTTTTTTTAACTTAAATTCCCTACTCTCAAAATAGGTAGTGTATTGTTAAGACAAAATTCTACACTGAACTCTAAGTAGCAATAAAATAGGAATTTTTTAAAAAGTAAAAGGTGAAATAAATCAAAATATGTTATATATTAACACACTATAATTGGTAGTTTGCCTATTACATGTACTTAAAGAATTAGTACAGTAGTGGCATAAAGTAGATAATTGCTGAAAGTGACTTTATGTACTCTAATGCTACTCTTTCAAGTGTATCATCTATGTAACATTTTCATAGTCCAATCTTTCACTTTGTGTTAAAATTTTCTTTTTTAAAATGGTTATTACAATTAAAAAGAAAGCATCTATGAAAAAAGAAACTATGCTGTATGAATACTACTTTTTATATTTACAAAGAATAAATTGAGAATTCAATATTTACAAGGGCTATTGAAATTAGATATCATTGCTAGAATATCTTTTTTTCTGTGTAGGGTACAACTGCTGATACATTACTTTCAATTAAGTTAATACAACAATATAGTCAATTGCTTTAAGTTATAGTTTGAACTTGAACCTTAGGTTTCGATCTAATTTTAAAATTGGAACAATTTCCATTAACACTATTATAAGAACCACCATCCTTTTCTTTTGTAAACACTTTCCTTTCAAATAGTCTTAAACGTTAAAGGTCTCATGACAAATGGCAAGACTGCCATCTAGTGCTTGATAATTATTCTTTCGACATTTCTAAAAGGGAGCAGGGTCCTATGTAATACAGAGATGAGCTGTCCAATAGGGTTGTCCACTAATCACATGTGGCTATTGAGTAGCTGAAATGTGAATGATATGAATTGAGATATGCTATAAGTAAAGAATATAAACTGTGTATCAAACACTAGCACAAAAGAAATGTAAGATATCTTATTAATGATTATTTTGAATACTGATTACATATTAAAATGAAAATATTTTATGTCAAAATTAATTTGACTTATTTCCTTTTACGTTTTATGTAGCTACTATAAAAATTAAAATTACATATGTGACTCCTATTACATTTGCATTGGACACCTCTAATCTAGAAGAAAAATTGTTAACTTTCAAATAAAAGTCTTAAACATTAATTTATTTCATATATATATAAAATAGGATGAGTTCATAAATGCAACTAGTTATTTTTTAGGGACACAGTGAAATCTATAGACCCAAAAAAAGTCAAGGAAGAACATCTAATTTTTAAAAATCAGGCAGAATAATTTATTGCTATAAAATAAATCCAAGATGTTTGAAATGAATTAAAAAAAAAAAACACAGAAAGAATGTGGAAAAGTGAGGCGGAGCAAGATGGCGGACGAGTAACAGCTTCCTTGCGGCTGGGCACAGTGAGACTGGGGAGAGAGGACTTCAGGCATCTCTGCCAGGCGGGATCTGCCCAGAAACTTCCCTTTGGGGACACAGGGAGACAGCGTGAG
>CAUYON010192091.1:0-25091 GCA_963573935.1 Arctocebus calabarensis
AATAATAATAAGGACAAGACTTCAAACCACCCTCCCACTGCTTGATAAATCCAACTTCTTCCCTGGACAACAGGATCCCCTCCCCCTTTTTTTTTTGCAGTTTTGTCCGGGCCAGGCTTGAACCTGCCACCCACAGCATATGGGGCCAGCGCCCTACTCCTTGAGCCACAGGTGCCACCCAACAGGATCCCTTTAGATGCCTCCAAAACTGACATAGTAAATAATAGGATTGCATACGTATATTACCTAGCGCTCTCAGAAAAAATAATTACAAAATGCATAACAACCCAAACACAGCAAAGCTCACATCTGTGGAATAAAGATATTCAGTACTGGCATGATTTAAAACTCCAAACATAATCTGTTTTTCCATGTTTCCCAACCACAGGTAAGGGGACTGGTCTGGGGTCTGGGCCCCTGGGTGACCGGTGATACCATTCACTTGCTGTGTGACCTTGGGGAAGTCACTCTCCTTCTCTAGACCTCAGTTTTCTTTCCAGTTCTGTAAAAGGACCAGATTGTTGTCCTATAGGTCCCTTCCTAACTAAATATTCTAGCAGCTTTGAGAAGTTGGGAGTTCATACTCTCTTTAAGATTTCTGGGATTTTAAGTTCATCTCAAACTAATTGATCTGATCTTTTCTTACTCTCTCATCAGTTGGTGATGCAATAACAGCAGAGAAGCAGTTCTACTCCAGAGTATAACCACAGTGACTCATGTCATGTCAAACCTAAATGTAAGCAGGGAGGGAGAATGCAGAAGAAGAGGGAAATTTACTCATTCTTAGGATAAGGAACTTGAACTTAAAATTGCATTATTCAAGCATCATTCATCATGATGAACTGCTGTGTTTTTCATGGGATTGTAAGATGTAATTCCTCAGGCATTCAGATGGTGTTAGAATGACAACAGAGTCTCACCCTTCAATAAAAACGGAACAAACTGTTGTTAGGGAGACCAAGAGTGTATCTTAAGGGAAGGGCACAAGGAATGAAATTGTTCCCAAAGCAGCTCCTGAGCCTGGGACAGAAAGTACTCCTAGTGGGTGGGGGGTGGAGGGGCTATGGATTGGGAGGGTGCACTGGGGACTGAGTGTGTAGATGACGGGATGGGGGGTGCTCTCCCCACCCTGCAGTGCTTCCCTGCCCCTCCCCACAAGCTTGCCCTGACTCACGAAGCAGGAAGTGGAGCCTGCGGTCCCCTGTCCCCAAGCCCCACAAGCTCAGAGGCAGGCAGGAGGGCAGCAGAAGCTGTAGGAAATTTACCAAGTGGAACAGGAGACTTTGAAAGAGTTCATGTGCTTTTCCAAAGAATGGCCCGAAGCTACTTAAGCCAAAAATAGATGAGAGAAAAAGAGGAGAGAGAGATCATCTTTCTGGTGATCTACAAAGACAAGACTGTGGCTCTCTGCACCTCCATTCCCCCACCCTCCAGACCTCTCACCTTCCAGCACATTCGATCAGGTCTAGCAGAGTATGAGGCCAGTCCTGCCGAAGCTTATCTGTGAGGTGGCCCAAGCAGCAGAGGAGGCTGCTTGGGCCACCTCACAGATAAGCTAGAAGGAGAAGTTAGACCAACAAGTTTGGCCATCCTCTGGGGGGAAAAAAACTGCTATATCAAAGTGGAGGGGCCATTATATTTATAGTCTTCTTTGACCTTTGTGACCAGAATTTGTCTCTGGGATGTAGAAAGACAAGTTACAAGTGAAAACAGAGGGAGTTGTTTTTACCTAAAATACAAATAACTATAAATATAAAAAATACATTTTTTTAAATATAAAGAACTGTGAAAAATATTTTAAAAATATGACTCTGGCAGCTTAGGTGCTCACCACTGCTACTGTCATTCAGGCACAGATGGCTCTATCAGTTTTCTGAGAACCTCAGAGGATGTGGAATCTCTCTGGCCTTCTGAGTACTCCTTATCACTTTGGCACTGTGAACAAGAATGGCATTGGTCATCTGAGGAAGTGGCAATGACCATCAGGAGACAAAATTCACTGAAGGCAAAAAGAAGATTTCATATAGTTCTGCAGATACCAAAGGCCTCTCCTTGAATGTGGCTGAAGGTCACCAGGGCAGGAGAGGAAGACCATGGCAATGCCCTGGATAATAATGGACAGGTTATGTTCACAAACCCATGTGGTATGTCCTCTGGTTGTGCCCAGGCATCCAAGAAAACATGACACCATTAGTGAGAGCCAGCAGACAAAACAAAACAGACTGACAAAGGTTTCAGATATCTGAATCGTGAGACATAGACTAAAACAATTCTAGCTACTATATTCAAAGACATAATCAACAAGTTTGAAAATTTTAGCAAGGAACGGAGAACTGTAAAAAGTGTCACAGTTGATATAAAAAAGAACTAAAAAAACTTCCAAATGTGAAAAATATATTAACTAAAACTAAAGTCCAAATAAAAGGATTTAACCACACTTTGAACACAGTTGAAGACAGAATTTATATACCAAAATTAAAGCAGAAGAAATTATGAAGATTACCGTAGAGGAAGTCAGAAAGATCAAAAAGAATGATGAGAGGGTAGGAAAGCACACAGTATGGAGAGGCACAGAAAAAAATACGCAAATATATAATGATGGGGGAAGGAAGAAAGAGGGAAGGAGGGAGGGGAAGGAAGGGAAGGGAAACTTAAAATGTTGAACGGAAAAAAAAAAGAGATTACCTTTAAAGAAGCCATAGATAAACAGTCAATGGACTTTTTAAAAAGCCACAATGGAAACCAGAAGACCATGAGATGTCATCCACTTGCCCCCCCCCCCAAATCCCATCCTCTACCATGGAAAATGAAGAAGTGAGCACTGCCATGGCTTGCACCCAAAGGGCCGGCTCCTTGGTAGGCTGAGGGAGGAGGGCAGCCTGAAGCCAAGAAGAAGTTCAAGTCTGCAGTGATCTGTGATTGCACCACTGTATTCCAGCCTGGGTAATAGAGTGAGACCATGTCTTAAAAAAAAAAAGATAAGAAAGAAAAAATGAAGGTGAAATACAGAAATTTGGGACAAGAAGAAACTTGACAAAACTCCCAAGAATGTTCACCTCCAGCAGATCAGTTTGGAAGCTCAGAAGTGCAAGAAGGGATGAAAATTAAAGAAATGGAAAATGTCTTCATGGGAAAACATGGCTGGATTGTCATCAGATCCAAAGTGTGTTTGGAACTACCTAAGCTCACTCCATGGTATATGGAGGGCCTTTGGGCAGACCTCCAAGACAGCAAGCAAGCAGCTGTTTTCCGGGACAGCTGAGCCCCTACCCTACGTTGAGACTGACCAGGAGGCGCGCCATATCCAGCGAGATTCACAGAAAGCAAACTGGGTTTCCAATTATGAGCCAGAAATAAAACATCACAAGGACACTTGCACTGGCAGGCTCCAGCTTGTGACAAAGCTGATTCTCTTGTGACACTACTTAGTGAGCCCCAGGGTGAAAAATTTCAATGATCTGTTTATTTAACACGAGTGAGTAATCACCTAGTCCCCTAGTATCCAAAGAAGAAAAGTACATCCAAAGTTTAAAAAAAAAATTTGTAAAAAAGATCTACGGATACAAAGTAGGAGGTGACATTGGCCTGGAGCTGGGTGAAGGCCGTGCACATGAAGTGGAGTGGAGAATGAGATGGAGTGGAGAGAAACACAGCTCGGCTGCAAGGGAGTGGGATAGGGAGCCTAGGGGTGAGCACATCAAGGATTACTCAAAAAATCTGATTTGAGAGACTCCTTAAATTTTTTTTTTGCACTCCAGACTGGGCAACAGAGCAAAATCTAGAAAAATAGATCTAGGCCAGGTACGGTGGCTTATGCCTATAATCCTAGTACTCTAAGGTGCCAAGGCGGGTGCTCTGGGGTGTTCAAGACCAACCTGAGCCAGAGGGAGACCTTATCTCTAAAAATAGCCAGGCATTGTGGCGGCCACCTATAGTCCCAGCTACTTGGGAGGCTGAAGCAAGAGAATCACTTGAGCCCAAGAGTTGTAGGTTGCTGTGAGCTATGATGCCACAGCACTCTACCCAGGATGACAAAGTGACTCTGTCTCAGAAAAAAAAATAATCATCATCATAAATAGAAAATAGATATAGAAAAGTTAAGAGGCAGGGTTAAGGGGAGAGGAGAAGAGAGGGGAAAAGGGGAGGGGAGGGTACCAGACTCACACCTGTCATCCTAGCACTCTGGGAAGCCAAAGCAGGATGATCCTTTGAGCTTAGGAGCTCGAGACCAGCCTGAGAAAGAGCAAACTAGACACTAGAAAAACTAGCTGAGCGTTGTGGTGGATCTGTAGTCCCAGCTACTCAGACTGCAGAGGCAGGAGGATTGCTTGAACCCAGGAGTCTGAGGTTGCTGTGAGCTGGTCTGATATCATGGCATTCTAGCCTGGGCAACCGAGTGAGGTTCTGTCTCCAGAAAAGAAAAGAAAAGAAACTGGGGGACGGGCCTGGGGAGAATGCAGAGTCAAGATTTCCATTTCAGACTTTAGATTGGTGATGCCTGTGAGACCTCCATGTGGAGACAGCCAGTCTACACAGATGGAGCCAAGAGAAGGGTTGAGGCAACAGATATAAATATTGGAATTAGTAGCACATGATGGATGGTATGTAAAGCCACACATTTGTATGAGGTCATTTAACAAGAATGTGTGTAAGTATTTTGAAAATACAGATAATTAAAAAGAAGAAAATGAAAATCATCCATAATCTATCAGCATAATCTATCATTTACAATTAGATGTTTAATTCTCCCAGAATTTTCAGTAAGCATATATAAGTGGATGTATCGCATGGCAGGAGAACATGACTGAAGTAACAGTGGTCCTGCCCAGGAATTCCTTATACTCCTGTGGCCTCTCTTCTCTCCAACCCTTGGAGGCAGCAGCCAAGCCATCTGATGCTCACTGTTTCAGAGAAGGGATGTGATAACAGAAAGTCTTCTAGTTTCTGAGTTTCCAGGGGGCATAGAAAGGACCAAGGTGGGCATGGTGGCTCATGCCTGTAATCCCAGCACTCTGGGAAGTCAAGGTGGGTAAATCGCCTAAGTTCAGGAGTTCGAGACCAACCTGAGAAAGAGTGAGACACCTCCTCCCACTACCTTCTCTACTAAGAAGTAGGAAAACTAACCAGGCATCGTGGCGGGCACCTGTAGTGCCAGCTACACAGGAGGCCGAGGCAAGAGGATTGCTGGAACCCAAGAGTTTGAGATTGCTGTGAACTATGACACCGTGGTGCTTTATCCAGGATAGCAGAGTGAAACGCTGTCTCAAAAAAAAAAAAAAAGGATGAAGATGATCCCCAGATGATAGACTTGAAAGAGCACCCAGGGAACAAGTACCCTAGTCTAGGTAAAGTTCTCCTAGGGTGAGAGGAGGAATAGAACCAAGGGAAGCAAGGGGCCCTTCAGTGTCGGTGGGTCCCCAGGAGAAGGGCCTTCACCTCATTCCAGGCCAATTCCTGGACCAACCCCCAATGAAATCTGATAACAGCAGCTTCCTGGGCCTCTTTATCCAGGTAATGCTAAAGGAGGGGACCCAAACCCCAAAGGAGGAGAAGCTGCCAGGTGCATCTGGATGGTGTGACATTGGCCCTGCTGAGGACAGAAGCAGTAGCAGGGTCCCAAGGGCCTGAGTGTGGCACCAGGAATGGTATGGAATACTGGAGCTGATGTTTTGCCCAGAGCTTCCAATAGGGGACTTGCTTCTTGGTGATCCATGTGGACCAATGATTGTGCACATCAGTGAGAACTGGACGGACCCCTACACATGTCTTGGCACCTCAAAGCCCCCTGGAATGTGCTGCAACCCCAGGGGAAACAAGGGCTCAAAGCAGGAATTAAATTCAGCTACAGAAGAATAAAATTATACTTCTTATCCTACATGATAGATAAATAAACTACTGAGGTGGGCTTTACAGGGAGGCTGGAGATTCTGCAAGGGCAGGTCTGGTCACAATGGGGAAAGTACCACCGGCAACTACTCATAACAGAGCTCTGTACCTCCCAGGGTGGTGGGCTTGGCACAGAAGGGAGGGAGGGCTGCAGACAGAGGGAAACCAAGTACCCACTCAGTCCCCGGAACACAGATGATGAGCTTGGGGAGAAGGTCAACTGCACCTGCTTCACTTCACTTGGACTTAGAGCCTGGCAGGAGCCCAGCTCAGTCTGAAGCATCAAATAAATGTCTGTGGAATGACCAAATGGAGGAATGCAATAAATATTTGTTGAATAAATACACCTATTACATTACATGTACATATTTATTTATTGGAGAAACACAATATTATTGGAAAATAAAAAAGAAGAAATTATTTTCCTCCAGGCTTATCGAGGCATAATTGACATCTAAGAATAGTATATCTTTAAGATGAGTAATTTGATATCTTTTTTTTTTAATTTCCGTGTCCACCTCTTCTTCCTTCTCCCTCTTTACCTTGCAACTTGATATCTTGATATACGTATACATTGTGAAATGATCACCATAATCCAGCTGATTAATGCATCCATCTCCTCACTTGTTACCATTTCTTTTGTATGTGTGTGTGTGGTGAGAGCTCTTAAGATCTATCATGGTAGCAAGTTCTGAGAGCATAATATTGTTAACTGTAATCACCAGACTGTGATCAGATCTCAGGAACTACTTCCTCGTGGCCAGGTACAGTGAGTGATGCCTGTAATCTTAGCACTCTGGGAGGCCAAGCTGGGAAGATTGCTGGAACTCAGGAATTGGAGACCAGCCTGAGCACGAACCAGACACTGTCACTAGAAAAATTAGCCAGATACAGTGGGAGCCTATAGTCCCAGCAATTCAGTAAACAGAGGCAGGAGGATCCCTTGAACTCAGAAGTCTGAGTTTGCTGTGAGCTAGGCTGATGCCATGGCACTGTACCCTGAGGAACAGAGTAAGACTGTGTCACAAAAAAAAAATCAAATCCAAAAAGTACTTTCTCTTGCATAACTGACAATTTATAACCTTTGACCAATATTTCCCCATTCTCTCTTCTCGCTACCCCAGCAAAACCATTCTATTCTCTACTTCTATACTTTGTGCTAAAATAGAAGAAATTCTTTTAACATTCATTCGAATCCCACCACCCCATGAAATCAGAGCATTGAATTGTCCTATGTTCCCCTCCTGTTGGATAAAGAGGAATCACGACATCTAGCAATCTTCGTTTTCCTGACAAAGCTTTCCTCTGAAGCAGTAAGAATTTGCAATTTCACCCTTATGCCTCCTAGAGGCCAGCGTCTTAGCTGACATCCTCAATGTCCCCAAGCAGGGGTGGCCTGGCTCTCCCCCAGTACCTGTGCAGTGGACCCTGGGCTCCTGCCCCGAGCCCAGTGGGTGGAGGCAGCCTGAGCAGAACCGGCCTCGGCCTGAACAGCAGATGCCACAGTTTCAGGTCCTGACGTGGCCACCACCATGCCTATGTCCTCTCCAGGCCTCTGCCCCCATCTGGTTGGACGCAGATACGCCTTTCAGCATCACTGTTTGATGCTTCTGAGCTTCTTTCATTTGAGCAGCTGATCCCCACGGGAAAGCAATTCCAAACGCAGGTGTCAACATGAAAGCCGATGTGTGAAGAACTCACGGAGCCCCACGACAGGAGACCCAGGCACTTAAGTTCTCCTGCCTGGCCAATGAACCAGACATTAGGTAACAGACCCCAACCCCTGGGGTTTCCAAAAAGAGAAGTGACTCCGAATGGGACAACAAAGGGCAAGAAGCAGGGAGAAACCAGGGCATCGTCATCCCTCTGCGGGCAGCAGCATTGGAGGCAGGGCCTCTGCAAGGGCCAGCTCTCCTCCGGGACTCCAGCTTCCCCAGTTCAGGCCCACGAAGGGTCTGGTTCCCACTAATCATGCAAGGGGTGGTCGTGGCATTATGCGGTTGCCAGGCTCTGAGTTGCTTGTCCCCTACTTGGCCTTTCACTCCTCTCACCAGTTCCCTGTGTTGTATTCTCCCTGTTTGAAATAAACGGACGTCTGCTTGGTGTCATGCACAGACCACTGGACTCAGTGTCTGACTGCATTTGCTGTGTGACTCTAACAAGTCCCTTAAGCTCTCTGTTCCCAGTTCCCATGGAGTGGAGAGTTAGACCCCTGGAGTTACTAAAGTGAAAGGAGAAATGGCCTCTTAAAGCAGCGGTTCTCAACCTGTGGGTCACAACCCACAGGAACTGTATCAAAGGGCCATGGCATTAGGAAGGTTGAGAACCACTGTCTTAAAGTATCTTTCACCAACCAACTCCCCACTCCAGACTGGGGCAGGGGATATGCCTCGACTCCTCCCAGTGTAAACACAGGGTACAAAGGCACACCACAAGCCGATACCGCACCTGTCACCCTCCCTCTCTCCTCCATGGGCCCTGAGGCTACACATCTTCCTTTGGCCTCTAGTTTTGGAAAAATTCATGCTTCCTACATTCTCATACATTTAACTTGCAAAATAGACTGTGATGTTATTATTATGTAATATAATTAAAACATCCAACTTAACTATTTAAAAAAAGGAAGAAGAAGACTGCTTTTTCACAAGGCCTTGGTGACTGACCTGGGGAACACACACACCCAGACAAGGAAAGGAAGCCATAGGAGGGGAAAGCTATACAGAGAGCAAGTATGATCACTGCCACAACTCACTCTTAAAGTGACTGAATGAGTAACAGTTGGGCACAGGCAAGAACACAAATGACAAACGCATCACACTATCAGACACATGTGAATGGGAGCCCAGCAGCAATTCCTCATATTGTGATTAGATTTGGGGGTGCTCTGAGTTCCTTGGGAGAGCCCCTTTCTAGTCTGGCCCCCTCTTCCAGCTTCTCCTGCCAGGAGCCATCTACAGAGATCATGAGCTGTGAGTCCTTCTTCCTGGCTCACCCACCTGGCTCCCCACACCTCTGCACCATGGTGGCTCTCCCCCAAGGCCAGAGGGCCAGTGACGATTCCAGAGAAGTGGCTGCACACACAGGCCCCAACCCCACTACCACCTTCACTACCATTCCTCCAGGGTATAAGGAGGAATCTCATTCTCCAGGAAAATAAAACTTTATGGAGAAGGATTAAGTAAATATTAATAATCCTCTGGGCACTTAACCATGCTGCCTTCTTGAAAACAAAGGACATTTGGGAGCCTTCTCTTCCTATGTAACATCACAACTACCTGGCAAAGAACAGCTCAAGGAAAAAGAAAAAGGCATTTGCTACTGTTTCTACAGCTGTGGCCCTACATGCATAAGGACTTTCAATGGGGGAGTTCAGCCTGCCACACGCTGACATTATAGGGTAACCAGGCACTCTCAGATCTCCATGTAGTAAAAATAATTTTCCCACTTAGGAGACATTCATCCCACTGAGCTCAAAGCAGAGTCATAAAGTGAGGTTGTCTCTCCCTGTCTTGAGCATTCAGACACTTTTTCTAGAAGCATCTTCCACCTTGCTATGAGCCTTGCTCCTGGAGTCATCACTGGGCCAAAGCCACTGACACCTTAAGCCTCCTTGGCCTCTGAACATATCCCAGCCACACCTGTCCTGGCTCTGTCATTCTTCATGGTGTCCGTCAAGGCAGAGACCAGCCAATGGAAGGTCTCTTTCCCCCCATTTCAGACTCAGTGACATTTATTGACTTCTACTGTGTGTGCCATTTCACACATTTTACCTCTTTTCATTTTCAGGGTAGGAATTACTAGCCCTGCTTAATAGATGAGTATGGTAGACAGAACAACAGCCTCCAAAGATGTTCTACTCCTGGAACCTGGGAACATTTTTTCTATAGCAAAAAAGACTCTGCAGACATGATTAAGTCAAAGGTCTTGAGATGAAGATAATCATTTTGGATTATCAAGTTGGGCCCTTATAAGAGGCAGAGGAGCTTTGACAAGAAAGAAGGCAGTGAAACGCCATGCCACAGTGCTGGCTTTGGAGTTGGAGGAAGTGGCCGCCAACCATGGAGCACAAGGAATGCTGAGCTGAAGGTGGAAATGGCAGGGAAAGGGATTCTCCCCTGGAGCCTCCGGAGGGATCTTGGCCACGCCAGCATCTTGATTTCAGCGCAGGGAAATTGATTTCAGACTACTGACCTCTAGAACACTAAGAGAATAAAAGTGAGCTACTTTAAGTCAACAGTGTGCTAATATATTACAGAGGCAACAGAAAACTAATAAGACGAGTAGACAGAGAGGTTTGATGACTTGCTTCGCATCATCCAACAGGTTAAGTAAAGCCGGAATTCACACGCTGAACTTTGCGTTCTAAGCCTCATTCTGCTACAACACACTGCTTCTAAGACTGCAGCAATTCAGAGTGCAATAACTGGAAAACAGACAAATTAGGGAAACAGCATGCATGCATGTGTGCAAGAGAGTGTGTGTGTGTCTGTGTTAGCAGAAGAGGGGGCCGTGCCATCAAATTGTATTTATCCCTCAAACTACCCAATGGAAAACTGAGAGGCACCAAACACAGCTTTTAAAGAGATACCATTCAGCTCTGATTCCCAGCCACATTGCAGTCAGTCTTCATATCTCAATAGAGAAGGATGGCCTCGTTCTGTCCACATGTTCACCTTAAGTGGTGGCCTTATAGAAATGCTAGAAAGAAAACAAACTACTATCCCTTGTGTGCCCTATTAGATAACAGAATGTGAATAGAACAGATGCAAGTCGGGCTTGGGTTCTGAAAGCCAAAGTTAGGTGGTTGCATTTCCTGAAGGAGATCCAGGTCAGCACGTCACTAATGGACGCTGGTCAATCATGACACTTTGGGCGGGAGCTGGTCCTTGCGGCCTTGCTCACCTGGCATGTGTTGAATTTTCATTCCTATTTAGTTCCTTGGGAAAAGCTCTAGAATTGGAGACTGGAAAGCTCCCTCTTTTAACTTACACAAGACTCTGAGGCCCAGAGAGGTGAGGGACAGAGCACCGCGAGGTGAAAGGGTGAGGAAAGCTGCTCTCACTTCCTGAAAGCTCAGGATGGGACAACCACAAGGGGCTGTCCCCTTTCATTTTCTGAGAAGACCATTTCTCGTGAAGCCCTGCCTATGGCTGAGCTGTTCGATGCTTTTTCACAAAGGAAAACTCCACTATACCCTACTCCCTTTGATGTTAAACTTTTGCCCCTACCTAGCTGTTCACATATAAATACATTCTGGTTAGTTATATATCATGCCGTAGTACTGTCTGCGGGGATCACAACAGATTTCATGTCCTTATTGGGAAACAGAAAAATAAAATCACAAGACCCCTAGCCAGAAGGGAGTGGCATGCCAAAGCCTTGCATTATGGAGGTTTCACTTCTATTTTGGGCACCTTTAACTGCTTGGGCAAATATTCCATCTAACAAACCCTGGAAAATGTAAGTCGGAAAGGCCCCTCTCGTTTATTAAATTCTCTCATTCTTTTCCAAGGCTCTCCCCGCAAACTCTGAAATCCCCTTAGCAGCTCTCATAAGAACAACAGAAGGAAACCAGCATTTTCTAAGCCCTTAATCCCACTCCTACCTAACCTCCCTCACTGCTGCTGCTCAAGCTTCCTGCTTCTCCAACTCAATCCTCACCTCTGGTTTAAAACCCACTAACACTTCTGTTGTTGCCACTGGGACCCCCCAGCCTGCAGTTTTAATTGTAGCCTGTGGCCTCATAGCTCACAGCAACCTCAAACTCTTGAGCTCAAGTGAGGATCTTGCCTCAGCCTCCAGAGTAGCTGGGACTACAGGTGCCTGCCACAACACTCACTTGTTTTTTTTTTAAGTAGTAGAGATGAGGTCTCCCTCTTACTTAGACTTGTCTCAAATTTTTGAACTCAAGCAGCCCACCTACCTCAGCCTCTCAGAGTGCTAGGATTATAGGCATGAGCCACCATGCCCAGCCAGGTAGAAGATTCTTGATGGGAAGGTTACCATCCTCCATCCTGACTACACCACTGTACTGCCCAGCTCACCATGGCACTGTGGCAAGACATGTTGGTGAGGTCTTTCCTCGGGGCTTGCACCTTGCATTTGGCAAATATACACAGGTGCTGACCCCATGCCGGATAAGGAGGCAGGATTCTAAATAGCATGGCAGGGAACGTCTGGCATCATCATAAACTCTACTTTCCTGAATCAGTGGATTTTGCTGAGGGACATGTGCTTATTTGGTCAATAACAACTACCAGCAGAGAATTCCAAGCCCAAGGAAGCAGTGGGAGTCTCCACGGGCAAGGGGGAGCCACCACTTACTTTAGCACATGATGTGTGGTTTTTCTTCCTAGTCGACAGTGTGATGGCTTTAGACATCGTCTTCCACAATTACATCTCCATCTTTGCCTTTCTGTTCAAGTCATTCTCTTGGGAAACACTAGTCAAATTTTAAGGAGCTGAAAATGCCCTACCTTAAATCCAACTTTTTTTTTCAGTAGAGATGCGGTCTCCCTGCCAAGATTCCCAGGTTTGTCTTGAGGAATCCACTGGACTGAAAATGAGTTGTTTAAAATTCTGCAGCTATTCTGTTAGGTCCAGTTCAACAAATAGTTACTGAGTGACTGCTGTAGCCCAGCTCTGCTGAGATGGGAATCCACTGGTTCCCTTGGACCTCATGGTGCTCCCAATCTAGCTGGGAAGACAAAGTTGAGGGTGATGAGCATTGCAAAGTGCGCTATAAATAGCAAAGGGATTAAAACTAATCTAGAGGGCCAGCTGCTACTGCTGCTGCCACTGCCACTGCTGCAGATTGGAGCCAAAAAGAGAACCAAAGAAAATGCAGGAAATGTGCCTGAAAAAAAAAAATAATAGCATGGTGGCCACACACAATGGTGATCAAGTTTTTTTCCAAGTTCCAATGAAACATCCATTCATTTTTATTTTGTGAGATTGAAGCAGTAATAGCTGGGTGTACAAAGAATTTCCTGTAGATTAATATGAAGCTGGAAGGAGTTGGTAGACTTCAGCAGCAATTTGGGCTATTAATCCACGCCAGTCATTCATTAACCCTCAGGAAGTTTTCTGTGCCAAAGTCATTATTATTATTGTAAACTCAACCCCAAACCCCAAATGGGTGTATGGCTACTTTTCGCTCCAGGATGCCGAGTGTGTGAGTCAGCCAGGGAGACTGAATCATTTCCTAAATTCCCTTTTGGTTCATGGAGGGTTTGGCTTTGTACAATGCAGTTGCTGCTGAGCAAACACAGTGAAGAGCCCCTTTCAGAGGTAACCATTGCTCTTGCTTTTTCTAAGAGGCCCTGAGTGGCCATGGCAGGCTGTTGGTTGTCCCCCACTTTTTGTTTAACTATCCTTCTGTAGTATGCATTTTAGTTGACAACATGACTGTCTGGCTAAAGACTACATTGCCCAGCATCCTTTGCAGTAGGTGTGGTCACGTGACAAGGTGAAGCCAGCAGACATGCCGAGGGTCACAGCTTGATCATGCCCTCAAGAAATTAGTGGTATAATTGACCCCAACCTCCTTCCCCAGCCCATGGCATTTCCCCCTTTTCACTGCTGAAAGCGGATGACAAGCACTAGTGTCTCTTCTGTGAAGGAGATACTGTTAAAACTAACATTAAAAGACAAAAAAAAAAGAACCTTGGACACAAGAAATAGCACATATTAGGTTGCAGAGCTGCCCTTGCAGCCCTGAACTGCTGACTTCCAGAATGTTACACAGAAACAGATCAACTTCTGTCTGGCTAAGTCATGAAACACATAGTTTTGGAGTTCTTTTCGTTACAGCAGCTAAGCCCAGTCTCCCACTAATACATGCCTACCAAGCAAACACTGTGGTCCCGATTCTGGGCCCTTCTACCACCTAAATCATATGCTGATGCACTAGAACAGTGCCTTTTATTCCAAGCGTAAATAACATGGGCACAGATGATGTGCTGAGTGGTTTCTATAGATTGCCTCATTAATCCTCTCAGCAGCACTCGGTGGTTGATGTTACTGCTGTTCCATTTTAATGATGAGGAAACTGAGGTACAAATATATCAAAAAATTTGCCCAAGATCTGACAAGCAAGTAGGTGGTAGAGAAAGGATTCAATCCCAGCAGTGTAACTCCAGCTGTCTCTCCCCAGTAGGATGGCATGTTCACCCCTAAAAGTCTCTTTAGAGTCCAGGTAAATAAGTACCCTCAGGTAAACAAGTCCAGAAATCCACATATCTTGCCTTTCCAAAGGTGACATTGATCAGTCACCCTCAAAAGCTCTGCCTGGTGGTTCGATACTGCAGCAGCTCCACTCTGATTGAATTTCTATTGTGTTCCAGGCATTGAGTTTGATATGGGGGACATAAAAATGGATAACACAGGGCCCTGAGTCTCAAGGAACCTGCTGCCTAAAGGAATTAAAAAGAGAGAGAGAGAGAGACTTAAATGGATGATCTCAGCATAAGGAATGTTGCAAGTGATAGGGTGAGGGAATGCATGTGGTCTCTCACACTTTGCTTGTCCAAGGCTTCTGGAAGGATAAAGAATTACCTACTTGATATTTGAATAAGAAAGTAAATAAAGGCTCGGCACCCATAGGTCAGTGGTTAGGGTGCTGGCCACACGCTCCAGAGATGGTGGGTTTGAACCTGTCCCGGGCCTGTTAAACAACAATGACCATAACAACAACAAAAATAGCCAGGCGTTGTGGCAGACAACTGCAATCCCAGCTACTTGGGAGGCTAAGGCAAGAGAATCACTTAAGGCCAAGAGTTTGTGGTTGCTGTGAGCTGTGACACCACGGTACTCTACTGAGAGTGACATAGTGAGACTCTGTCTCAAAAAAAAAAAAGAAAGTAAATTTTAAAAATCTACTGACATGGAATACTATGCAGCCTTAAAGAAAGATGGAGACTTTACCTCTTTTGTGTTTACATGGATGGAGCTGGAACATATTCTTCTTAGCAAAGTACCTCAAAAATGGAAGAAAAAGTATCCAATGTACTTATTCCTAATATGAAGCTAATTTAAAGCTTTCATATGAAGGCTAAAACCCAATTATAGCACAAGAGTACAGGGAAAAGGGAAAGGGAGGGGAGGGGAGGGGGGAGGATGGGTGGAGGGAGGACAATTGGTGGGATCACACCTACAGTGCTTCTTAGCAGGGTACTGGTGAAACTTATTAAATGTAGAGTATCAATGTCTTTATATAGTGATCAAGAAAATGCCACAAAAGCTATCTCTAACAGTATGATCAAAGTATTTCTGATTGTATATGAAGCACATTGTGCCCTATGATTGCACCAATGTACACAATTATGATTTAATAAAATTATTTTTAAAAAAATGTTCTTCACTCGTTTTGTTCCCCACACATTCTGTTGGAAAGTATTTTAGTTGTGAAAATTCTTTTGCAAAATACAGCATTTTACAAGATTTAATGATTGTGGAACTTTTGAAAAAACTTATTCAACCTGTGTTAAATATCTAAAGGCAGAATTTAGAAAGAATGAATTTCATCTTTACAACCTCAATTTTGAGCTACTAAATTTTATTGTGTGTGGAAATAACTGCGGTTATAATTTTAACAACAATTAGCCACCTGCCCATCATTTTAGAGCAAGCAAGGCTCACTGAACCTGCAATTATCCAATTACACAAACAATAATATTGTTTGCAACTGTCAACAGAGAAATGAATTCACAAGATTTCTCTATACTGAAGAAGTACTAGCTGAATGGCTTGTTTATAGTCTGATATGTAGCATGGCAGTTTCTTTGTGATAATGACTTTATAAAATATTACCAGTTTCATCATGCTAGTTCTCACTTCAGTTGCACATATAATGAACTTCAGCACTATTTTTCTCTCTGGTTTTCTTTCAAGGAGGGCATTTGTTTTTCTTCAAATTTTAACTTTGTGAAATAAGGATGCTATTTGTAAAAATATTTCATGTTTTCAGTTGATATGTTAGCAATTTCTTAAGAGATGTTAAAAGAGACATTTATATGTCAAGTAAAGATTTTATTACTGTTCAATTCCTATTAACTACATTGGATATGAAATCAAAGTTATTTTTACTTTGGATCAAAGACTCAATCTGTTGAAAGCTCAAAACATTTTTCAGCTGATTCATTCCCTTCTTCTCCCTCCATCCTCTTCTAATGCACAAAGTTTGTGTGCAGTTTTAATAGGATTACAAATTTCATAGATAGCAGCTTAATAATTTTGTATATATTTATGACGTAATCATGCTGGACTTTGCCTAATATTCTTTCCTTTGTTCTATTTTACCAGTACAGTTTTTGTTTTCTAGAACTGCCAATCTGTTATAGAATCCCAAGTGTTCTCTCCCTCTGTCTCTCTTTTTTAAAGTTATTTTTCAAATAATAACCCAAATTTGTAATTGCTAACTTATCAACTAAAACATCATAACTTTGCTCTCATCAAAACTTCTCATCTTTCAAAATCAAAATATACATCTTTAAAGTGTTTTAAAATGTTAAGTGAAATACTCTATTTTTAATATCTCAGTTTTGCCTATGTTATGCATAACTAGAAGTTTCAGCTTCTTACTGGAATCAACAATTCATTGTCTTTCACAAGTATTTTAATAAAGGAACAGCTGACATTACATAAATCCATTGATATGAGAACAATTTGAAGAGTAAGTTCCACATTTATGCCACTCATCATTTTATTTCTCTGGGGAATTTTCAAACTTGTATTAAACCAATTAAAAAAAATGTAAATGCAATTAATAAAAACTGTTTATTTTAATATTACTATCTCTTGATACTATAACCTCTGATCTCTAATATTAGAAAGAACAAACTTTAAATATTTCTTCCAAGTTTTTACATAAATTTGTTTTCAAATTTAATTTAATTTACTATTAATTTTTGAGACAGATTCTTACTCTCTTGCCCATGCTAGAGTGTCAGGCCTCAGCTTACCTCAGAACTCCTGGGTTAAAGCAATCCTTCTGCCTCAGCCTCCCAAGTAGGCTAGAGGCACCTGCCACAGTGCCCAGCTAATTTTTCCATTTTTTGTAGAGATGGAGGTCTCACTCTTGCTCAGGATGCTGTCATCATTCCTGAGCTCCAGGGATCCCCTGCCTCAGCCTACCAGACCAGGATTGTAAGCATGAGCCACCATGCATGGCCTACAAACATTTTTAACATGAATATTAAAATACAGATAATATGCACATATTACAATACAGATAATATGCACAGCAATTGATATTGTCTATCTTTATCTTAGAATATTAAAATAAACCATCAATATAATAATAGTATTTTTTACATAAATAGCAATATTTGAAAAGCATTAACTTGTTAAATCTTTGCCTTTTTCTATTAATACACCTAATTCTACCAAGTAGTAGAGTTTTATATTTTGAGGTAATATTTAATATAAGAGTCCTACATAAATCTTATTAGTACTTTCTTATTCTACCCTTGTGTGGACTCAACTTGTCCAGAATTACTATCAGAAGAGTTTCAGGCCTCTCTGGGAAGCCAAGCCAGTTGACACCTTCTCACCTTAAGATAACCCTCTTCTTTAACTTAATCTGTGGTTGTTTATCATAATAGCATTGTTTTCCAAAGACATTTTCTACAGATAATGGTAAAAACAAGACTAACTACTTCCTTCCAAAAATACCTTTCTCTTATACATGTATGTGGATAATGAAAAGCAATCTGCTCCTTTGCTTTGCCCAGCGAAACATCTATTGTACATAAATATTTGAGACCACATTGAGTTACACTAAACCCAGTTTGTTTTCCTGCTGGGTCTTTTATCCTTATGGGTTGATGAGATATTAAAATGTACTAAAGGCAGGGAAATTGTTTCATTCTTTGCTCTACTGTAATTCTTTGACACGCAAACTTTGATAAAGCTTGTTTTCTCTGATTTGTTAACATTATAAAATGATTACAAAATTTTATTTACTTTTAATGAAAAAAGACAATTTTCAAGTCAAGTAACCTATGCATTCCTTTATGATGTGTCTCTTACAAAAGAAACTTTGGGAATGTAAATTTATGATCAATATAAATGATTACGTTGAAAACTGATAAAATGAGTGTATGTTTCATTAATATTAAGATATTTTGCATTTGTTCCAACGAGAACAAAACATTTTAATTTTATTAAGTGCACACTTTAGAAAGGAAAGGATTAGAAAAATAAAGCAATTTTCTACTGAGAGACTAATTTACCCCTATTGCTGATTTCAGCAACAACATAAAAGATTAATTGTTTAAATTATACATTGGAAATAGACAATATGGTTAATATTATATTTGGCATCATTGGCTCTGCTCACAGAATATGGAATCTAGTTGATTTTCTTTTTCTTTTTTCTTTCTTTTTTTTTTTTAGAGACAGTCTCACTTGTCACCCTTGGTAAAGTGCCATGGTGTCATAGCTCATGGGCTTAGGCGATTCTCTTACCTCTGCCTCCCGAGTAGCTGGGACTACAGGTGCCCACCACAACATTCGGTTATTTTTTGTTGCAGTTTGGCCAAGGCAGAGTTCAAAATCGCCACCCTCAGTACGTGGGCCAGTGCCCTACTCACTGATCCACAGGCACCACCCAGAATCTACTTGATTTTCATTTGAAAGAATATAATTTCAAAAATAAATTGGAGTGGAACAGGGAAAACTAGAAGCAATGAACCATGCACTAAAATAAGTCAATTCAGATACAATTAAAATCTCAAAGAATAATCTGTAGTAAACAAAGTATAGAATTTGAGTCTGAGAAACATGAGGAGATTATATCAAGTCATTTTTTTCTTGAGGTAGTGAATTGGTTTTGGTACTCATAATCTCTCTGATCCATATGAGCGCATTTTAATTAAATTCTAAATTAGAACTCTTAGAAAGAAAAATCAAGTATTTTAAGAAAATAATTTGTTTTGACAAAACAGTTAACTTGAACAGCGTCTGTGAATCAGTGAGTAGTGCACTGACCCCATATACCGAGGGCAGCAGGTTTGAACTTGGCCCTGGCCAAACTGCAACAAAAAATAGCCTGGCATTGTGGTGGGTACCTATAGTCCCAGCTACTTGGGAGGCTGAGGCAAGAGAATAGCCTAAGCCCAAGAGTTGGAGGTTGCTGTGAACTATAACACCATGCACTCTACCAAGGAGGATAAAGTGAGACTGTCTCCATTAAAAAAAAACCAAAAAAACCCAGTTAACTTATCAGTTAATATATGTCTTTTAGACACATTTTAAATGATTTTTACATTTAGTCACACATCATGATATCCTTTTTAATATTTATTAGATTCCATGTGAAAAACTTTTCATTTCTGTTATTAGTTTTAATTTAGTTACAGTAATTTTGATGTATTTTAGCCTTGAAACCTTTTTGTAAAGACAAAATATGAAGAAATTCAATATACAGTGACCAACCAAAGAAACCACTCCTAATAGAACTCCTTTAGAGTTTAGGACTCCACCTACCAAGAAGATCTTACCCAGTGACGATACAAAGATATCCTTAAAAAAATCGAAATACGAAAACTGGTGATATACTACAAATATATTCATTCTCAACATGTCATCATTATTGATAAAAGTTGACATGACATAGCTCCTCATCAGGGACTGCAGTATTCAACAGCAGAAGAACAACCTGGAGAAATTCGTAGGCTGATAAAAAGGAAACCAGGAAGAAAGAACTATTGACTCTTGTTTTGAAAAAAAAAAAAAAGATATCTGTACTTTAATCTTAAAAATAGGATATTTCTTTAGTTGTATGATTATCACTATTGATTTTGCAAAATATAAGTTCTCTGAAAGAGTTGGCATTTTTAGGCATGGGGATAAAAATACAAAACATTGTTGCTTTATTTTATTTTATATTTTCCTGTGGTTTTTTTTTTTTTTTTTTTTTTTGTGGAGTCTTCAGCTGTTAAGAACCATGTGATATTTATGGGATCCCACTGGTGAGTTCTTATCAATCATGTCCCAGGTAGTCCATTTTCTCCCAGGCTGCCCTGTTGCTGCAGGCTGACTACTTTAATGCAGACTTTCTAGAACAACTTAAGTTTGATTTCTTTTTATAATACTCACTTGACCCAGGGGAAATTCAAGATTTCTTTCTCTAAGAAAAATGGCAAAACCACTTGCCAAATAGACACTGGATTTCCTGAGAAATTAATTGGTAATTTATATGAATTCCCTCTCCCTCCATCCTTGCTGAAATCTATAGTAACCAGGAAGGCAATAACTTAAAATGCATGTGTTCAATTATATTTTTAACATTTCCATAGCTTTACTTATTACCAGTAGTTGCCTTGTGCATTTGCAGCTTACTCCACAGGGGTATAGAATGGATTTTTTAAATTAACATTATAAAAGTAGAATATAAACCATGTACTTTTATCCTCCCAACTTTGTTTTCCTATTTCAGATTAATATGAGGGTACAACCCATTGGGTTACAATGGTTGCATTTGTTAGCTAAAGTCCCTGTTGTAGTTGTGTACCACTCTCAGGAGGTGAGTGATATACCCTTGCATGGTATCTGTTATATGGGAGCACATCAATCCTCATCCCTTATCTGGCTCCCCTTCTCCTCCTTCCTCACCTCAACTTGAGTTTAATTGAGTTTTTCACTTGTGTTAGTATGCATTAATTCATCTACTGGCTTGTGTTAGTATTGAGTACATTGGATAATCTATTTTCCATTCTTATGATACTTTACAAAGAAGAATGTGATGTGCTTCAACTCCATCTAGGTTAATACAAAAGATGTAAAGTGTCCATCTTTTTATTGCTGAATAGTATTTCATGGTATATACTACCACAATTTATTAATCCTTTCATGGGTTAATGGGCATTTAGGTTGTTTCAACATCTTGGTGATTATAAATTGAGTGGCAATAAACAATCTAGTACAAATATTATTATGATAAAATGATTTTCCTTCTTTGGGTGGAAGTCTACTAATGGAATAGTCTACTAATGGAATCCTATCCTAATGGAATAGGATAACATGGAAGGTCTATTTTGAGTTCATTGAGGACTCTCCATACTTCTTTCCAAAGAGACTATATTAATTTGCAGTTCCACCAACAGTGTAGAGGTGTTCCACTCGCTTTACATCTGCAGCTTTGGGACTTTTCCCCAAAAAGACATCATCAAGAATCATTCCCATGATTTCTTCTAGGGTCTTTATCATTTCATATCTTGGATTTAAATCTATCCAACTTGAGTCAATTTTTGTAAATGGAGAAAAATGTGAGTTCTATTTCAGTCTTTCACATGTGGTTATCCAGTTCTCCCAGTACCATTTTGGTATAGGGATTCTTTTCTCCAGTATAGACTTTTATTTGGTTTATCAAAGATCAGATGGCAGTGGGAGACTGGTTTCATCTCTAGAATTTCTGATCTATTCCACATATCTATGCCTTTATTTTGTGCCAATATCATGCTTCTTTGATCACCGTGGAATTATAATATCACCTAAAGTCTGGTGGAACGCCGCCTTTGGCTTTGTTTTTATTACTAATTGCCTGGGCTATATTGGTTTTTTTCTGATTCCATACAAATGAAGAATTTTTTTTGTTGTTGTTCTTCAATATGTGATATTGGTATTGTTATGGGGATTGAATCTGTATATTGGGGAATATAGACATTTTAACAATGTTGATTTTCCCAGTCAAGAGCATGATATGTTCTTCCATTTGTTGATGTCATTCTATATTTTTTCTTATGGTTTCACAATTCTCTTTATAGAGATCCTTCTTCACCTTCTTTGTTAGGTGCATTCCCTGATATTTCATTTTCTATGCAGTTACTGTGAAGGGTATTGTGTCCTTGATTTATCTTCTCCAGTTTTTGTAATTGTCATATATAAAGGGTGCCAATTTGTAGACATCGACTTTGTACCCTGAGATATTACTGTGTTTTGTGATCCCTCTAGGAGTCCTGTAGTTGAGTCTCTGGGTTTTTTTATATATAAGATTGTATCACTGGGTGGCACCTGTGGCTCAAGGAGTAGGGCGCCAGCCCCATATACAAGAAATGGTGGGTTTGAACCTGGCCCTGGCCAAAAACTACAAAAAAAAAAAAAAAAAAGGGTGGTACCTGTGGCTCAAAAGAGTAGGGCAATGGCCCCATATACCAGAGGTGGTGGGTTCAAACCTGGCCCCAGGCAAAAACTGCAAAAAAACAAAAAATAAGATTGTATCATTGGCAAAGAGTAAGAATTTTACCTCCTCTGCTCCCATTTAGATGCTGTTTATATCCTTTGTTGCCTGACTGCATTAGCTACAACTTCCAGAAGTAAGTTGAATAATATTATGTTGCATAGCAATAGAGGACATCCTTGTCTGGTTCCAGTTCTAAGTGGAAAAGCTTTCAGTTTTACCCCTTAACATGATGTTAGCAGTGAATTTCTTGTGTATGGCTTCAGTCAGTTTAAGAAATGTGCCATCTATGCCTGTATTCTTAAGTGTTGTTGTTAGAAAAGGATGCTGAATTTTGTCAAAAGCATCAATTGAGAGGATCATATGGCCTTAGTTTTTCTTCTGTTGATATAGTGAATTATATTTTTTGGATTTCCATGTGTTAAACCAACCTTGTATCCCTAGGATAAAACCTACTTGATCATGGTGTCTAATGTTTTACTATGTAGGTATAATATTGGCTAGGATTTTATTGAGTGTTTTGCATCAATATTCATTAGTGATTTGGTCTGTAGCTTTCTTTTTTAGTTATGTCCTTTTCTGGTTTTGGTATCCAGGTGATGTTTGCTTCATAGAATGTGTTAGGGAAGCTTGCTTTCTTCTCAATGTTTTGGAAGAGTTGAAGATTTGATAGAATGGTGTGAAGCCTTCTGGTCCAGGGCTTTTGTTTGTTGGGAGCATTTTTATTAGTTTTCTTCAATTTCAGGGCTTGTTATTGGTCTGTTTAAGAGATCTATTTCTTCTTTGTTAAGTCTAGGGAGATGGTATGACCAGACATTGTTCCATTTCCTCCACTTTGTCAAATTTCTGGGTGTAGAGTTTTTCATAGTAGTTAGAGATAATCTCTTGTATCTTTGTGGTGTATGTTACCATTTTCCCCCTTTTATTTCTGATTTAGGTTATTATACATCTTTTATTTTTCTATTTAATCTGGAAAAATGTTTTATTGATTTATTTTATTTTTTGAAGTATCAATTTGTTTAATTTACTTTTCTAAATGATTCTTTTATTTTCAATTTCATTTATTTCTGATTTATTATTAGTTATTTCTTTTCTTCTCCTAGGTTTGGGATTGGATTGTTCTTCATTTTCTATTTCCTTGAGATGATTCATTAGGTTGTTGATGTGCTTTCTTCTCTGTTTTGGATATAAGCCTGTAATGTGATAGATTTTTCTCTTAGGCTGGCAAGTTTTGGTAGCTTGTGGCTTCATTGTCATTATGTTCAAGGAATCTAACACTCTTCTTTATCACCTCCTTGATCCAAGTCTCATTCAGTATAAGGTTGTTTAGTTTACATGCATTTGCCAGGGGATGGAAATTTTACTTGTAGTTTAGTTCTACCTTGATTCCCTATGGTCTGAAAAGATACAAGGTACAATTTTAATTTGCTTAGTTTTGTGAAGGTTGCATTTGTGTTCAAGGAAATGACCTATTTTGGAGTAGGATCCATCAGCTGATGTGAAGACATAAACTTCTTAGCTTTGGGATGGTATGTTCTGTATATATCTATTAAGCCTAATTGTTCCACCATTGTGTTTAAGTCCCTTGTATCTTTGTTAAGTTTATGTTATAGAGGATCAGTCCTGTTCTTTCAGAGGGCTGTTATAGTTCCCAGCTTTTATGGTGTTGTAGGATATCTTGTTGATAAGACGAATCAGGGTTTGTTTTATAAACCTGGGAGCACTTAAGTTGGATGTGTATATACTTAGAATTAAAATGTCCTTTTGTATTTTTCCTTTGACCAGTATGAAGTGACCATTTTTGTTTTTCTTAACTTTGGTTGTATCTGAAATTAAAATTGCAACCCCTCTTTCTGCTTTCCATTTGCAGGGTTGTTTTTCAGCCCCTCAACCTGAGTCATGCTTTTTCCTTTGAGGTTACATGTATTTCCTGGATACAAAATACAGATATCTTGTGCCTTTTTACACAACCAGCCAAACTGTGCCTCTTTAGTGGGGAATTCAAGCCATTCATATTTATTGAGAGACCTGATAAGTATTGTGGAGTTTTAGCCATCTTATTTTGTGGAAGTCTGCTGCTTAGTTTTATTTTTTTTACCATTATGAAAGCTAGGTTTTATCCTTTAGTTTTTGGGTGTCTATTTTATTGGTAGTGCATTGTGCTTGTCAGTGTGGTGAACAAGTCTAAGTTTTTCCTTCAGAGCTGCTCTGGTTGTGACAAATTTCATCAATATTTGTGTGTCAGTAAAAGATTTTATTTCTATTTTGAATTTGAAGCTTAGGTTAGCAGAATCCAGAATCCTGAGACAAATAATTTTTTTAAGAATGTTAAAATTAGATGGCCATTCCTTTCTGAAAAGGTAGTGAAAAGCCTTGAGAAGTCTTCTGTCATCCTGATGTATCTGTCCCTATAGGTCAACTGATTCTTACACCTGGCTGCTTGTAGAATTTTCTCTTTTGTTTTAACCTTGGCCAGTTGTATTATAATGTGTCTTGGAGATGCTCTGCTTGTGTTGAGACAAACTGGAGTTCAATGTCCCTCTAAAAGGAACATGCCAAAATTTCTGGTGAGAGTTGGCTTATTTCCATTTCAAGTAGGTTTTCCATTCCTTTGAGTCATTAATCCTCCCCTCTCAGTATACTACTACTTCTTTTTTAAATTTTTACATACACGTGTGTTTATTAGCTTTCCACTTTTTGCTTTCACAAAATTAAAAAGGGCATTTCTTTGAGTCATTGATCCTCCCCTCTCAGTATACTACTACTTCTTCTTTTTTTTAATTTTTACATACACGTGTGTTTATTAGCTTTCCACTTTTTGCCTTCACAAAATTAAAAAGGCTTAACATTTAACAACAATAACAATGATTAAGATAAGGACTAGAAGGGCAATTAGTGGGAACACACCTACGGTGCATCTTAGCAGGGTACTGGCGAAACTTATTAAAGGTAGAGTATTAATGTCTTTATATAGTGATCAAGGAAATGCCATGAAGGATATCTGTAACAGTATGATCAAAATATT
>CAUYON010192092.1:0-15888 GCA_963573935.1 Arctocebus calabarensis
GGTATATGTATACCATGGAAAACTATGCAGCTTTAAAAAAAAGTGGAGACTTTACCTCTTTTATGTTTACATGGATGGAGCTGAAAAATATTCTTCTTAGTAAGTATCACAGGAATGGAAAAAAAAATTCAATGTTCTTAACACTACTGCAAAACCAATTTATAATCACTCACACTTGTATATGAAAAATGTAACACAACTATAACCTAGGATGAAGGAGGGAAGGGAGGGGGGTGGGTTAATAGAGGGAGGGTTAGTAGGGGACCACACCTAAGGAGCATATTGCAAGTACAAGTTGGCTCTATCAGGTGTAGAACATAAATGTCTTAACGCTGTAATTGGGTAAATGAGGTGAAGGCTATGTTGGTTAGTAGGATGTAAGCACCCAATTTGTACAAATAATCAACACATTGACTTCCGTAATGGCATAAATGTAATACATGATCTGTGTACAAATGACTTAATAAAAAAAAAGTCTCAGGCCACTCCTAATGGTGCCACACCTGGGGAATTTTCCAATCAGGAGTGAGCGTCTCTGTGCGTGCTTCCCGGACCAGCCCAGCGTGTCCTCTGACTGGCATGGGGTTATGGTGGAATAGCCCGTTTGTTATTTGCAGTTACTGGCTTGCTCTTGTGTGGGTACCATTTGTCCCCTAATCAGGCCTCCAAGCCCTTTGGCAGGCATGAACCAGGAGGGTCTCCTTTCTCTGCTCCCTCCATCCTGCCCACGTGCCCTCGGCATGGAGGGGGCACCCGGTGGTACCTGCAGGTGCATGGGTTGGATTCTGAGTAACTCCTCCTGCGTAGAGTCCACCTGTGGCCTCATGCTGTCATCAGCTAGGGTTAGTGTCCCCATTTCACTGGGGGAAAAGGAGGAAGGGGCCTCCTCATGTACACAGAGGTTGCAACAGTCTCAGTTGGCTATAGAGGCTCATCTAAAATTTCACTCTTTTGAGGCTGAAGAGACCCTACTTGCCCAGTCCAGCACAAGCATTTCCTGGGCAGTGTTCTGAATCCAGCCTACACAGTGTGTGTAGGTGGGAGTGGAAGGAGAAGGCAGTGGTGCAAAAAGAATGAGGATGTTCATCCTGCTCTCAAGAGGTTTACACTCTGGTAAGAAGGTCCAGGGTGACGGTTATCATCTATAAAGTAGTTGACAACCTTGTGGGGTCTTGGGAGGGTAGGGGCCAGTTCAGTTACTTGTAGGTTGTTACCTGTTGTGGAAGAGGGATGGGTTGGGGTCAGTCTGGCTGCATCCTGGTCCTGGGGAGGTGCTGTCTCTCACAGGTGAGGACCAGCCTTCCAGCCAGCCCAGGCCACCTTCTCCCTACCCCGCCTCCCTGGGACAGGGACTGGCAGGTTCTCAGCTCTTTGCCGATTGGAGAGCAGACCCTGTACCTCCAGCCACAGTCCAGCAGATGGCGCAAAACAAATGACACTCCTTTCCTCATCCGTCCAGCTTATCAACCCCTTCATTGGACAGCGAGGAGAGGACTTGGTGGGAATTTTCCACTTCTACATTGAGCCAAAATGGTATGAAAATGCACAACTGAGACTTGAGTGGAAAGTTTGGAGTAGCCTGAGGGATTAAAAACCCTTGTGTGTGCACTGCCTGTGTGTGTCGTGGAGAGATCTTACATGCAGACAGAAGGGGGGCCCTTGATGCTGTGTGATTGCAGGAGTCTGGGGGACTCCTGGCCCTCACCCCCAAATATTCTGTCACCTCTTGGCTCAAAGCTAAACTTCCATGCTGCAAAATGTGAAGGTGGTGAAGTGTTAATGCCCCAGAGAAGGGTCCTAATATGGTCTCCTTGTGAGTTTCGCATGCACTTTGTCATATGTATGACTTCCTGAGAACTTCCTCACAGCCCTGGCAAGCACAGGTGATGCTGCTATATTCATTTTTGTTTTTTAGATGAGGAAACGGAGGGTCAGAGACAGGAAGAGAGGTCAGTGGTAGAGGTGCTAGATCAAATGGAGGTCATCAGGGGTCGAATCTCTATCACTATACTGGGCGGAACCCTCACTTTCAGGGATTAGAACCCAGTTTTTAAAATAAGCAGATTGTGAGAGGGAGAGGACAGAGAAGGGTTGAGAATTTGAGCTCTTTACAGGGGAGAGGACTGCCACAGCAAGGAAGACGCAGGGCCCAGAGAAAACATGTGCTTCTCTAATTGATTTTTTTTTGCAATTGTGTTTGTGTGCGTCAGTGTGTGTGGCCTGTCTATGAGACAGAGAGAGAGATGAGTGCGTAGTGGGTGGGCACACAAAGAGTGAATGTCACCCTCTGTGGATACCTTTATTTAACTTGGTTGTACTTGACTTTTGGTATAGCAGAGAGTGATATTAGAAAACCAAGTCCTAAACCAGAAACAACAGAAATAAACCAAGAAAGCTCTTTCCCTGTTAAGTCAAGGCCACTGTCTCACAGAACCAGGTGCAGTAACATGGCTTCCCTGCCCTTCCTGTTCTGCTCCCTGAGTTGAGGAAGCTCTTCCCCTCCCGGTGTCCACATGGGGCAGGTGGCCCTTGCAAGCCCATTGGTATTCATGCTCTGCTTCTGTCATTCCAGCTGTCCCCTCACCAGGGTCTACAGGCCTATCCTGCCCTTAGAGTCTGCCAAGTGGCCTATAGATCCCTTAATCATTTGTGCTAAATATGTCAGTGAAAGGTAATGACTTCAATGGGCCATTTCTTCTGAGTAACACAAAGGCTGAGGTTTTATTTTGTTCAAAGCTTTAGACATAATTCAAAACAAAACAGTATTGGGGCTCCAGGCACTAAGTCAGTTAGATTTTCAAGACTTTGCAAGACTTCTCAGAGTCTCACACACATATCCCCAGTTGCCTGTGTGGCCAGCCCTTGCAACTTGGACTTGGAGTTGTTTCCTGGGAGGGGATTGTGTCTAGTTAGGCAAGTCACTGACAACTGCTACCTTTTCATTTTAGCACCTCTGGTCTGGTTGAGACCCTAGGAAACCGAACCTGGATTATCACACTCATCCCTTTATTGGTAATTTTGTCTCCAACTTCCTTGTACTTTCATCCTAGATGTGGCTCCCAAGAAATTTTTATAAAACTAAGTTGTGTCCTTTCACCATGTTGCTTGAAAATCTTACATGCCTCATCTATTTTTAAGATGATTGTTTTACCAAATGTAATACACACATCATAAAATTCACTGATTTAAATGGCACAATTGAATAGCCTTTAGCGGATTCACAGGGTTGTGCAGCCATCACCACTACTATGGGCTGAATTGTGTCCCCCCATTCTTATGTTGAAATCCTAACCCCCAGTACCTCAAAATATGACTATCTGCAAATAGGACTCTAAGAGAGATAATTAGAATAAAATGAAGTCATGTGGATGTGGCCTAATCCACTTTGACTGGGGTCCTTGTGAAAAGAGTTTAGGAAGCAGCACACAGACCCAGGGACAGCCCCATGAGGACATGGTGAGAAGACACCCATCTGCAAGCCACCAAGTCTCAGGAGAAACCAAATGTACTGACACTGTGACCTTGAACTTTTGGCTTCCAGACATGTGAGAGAATAAATTTTTGTTGTTTATACCACACAGTCTATAATATTTTGTTCCACTATCCCAAGCAGACAGATCTAATGTTAGAACATTTTTATCATTTTATCGTCCCATTTCCTTTTATCTCCCTTAGGCCTGGGTAACTGTGAATCTTTCTGTTCCATGGATTTGTCTATTCTGGACATTTCATTTAAATGAAACCTTACTACCTGCCATATAGAGTCTCTGGTGACTGGCTTCTTTCATTTAGCATGTTTTCAGATAAATTACATCTTAGTATGTGTCTATAATTCTTTTTCACTGCTGAATGAAGTTTCATTGGGGATACTGTGTTTTATGTCTTCACTCAGTTGATGGGCATTTAGGTTGGGATTATGGAGTCCTGAATAAATTTGCTGTGAACATTCATGTATGTGTACAAGTGTTTTATGTAGACACAGGTTTTCATTTTGTGTGTGTGTGTATGTACAGGCCTGGCCGTAGAATGACTGGGTCATATGGTAGTTTAGACGTCCAACATTTTGAGGAGCTGCCAAACTGTTTCTCAGAGTCACTGCACCCATTTTATATGTCAGCCACAGATAAGCTTTCCAGTTTCTTCATATCCTTGACAATACTGGTTATGATTTGTGTTTTTTGGTAATAGTTATCCTACATGGTCTAAAGGGCTATCTCTTGTAGGTTTGAGTTACATTTGGCTAATGGCTAGATTTTGGCTTGTTCTGAATATATTTTCATGTCTTATTGGCCTTTTTTTAAAAATATAACTTTGGAGTAATGTCTTTTGAAATTACTTGTTCAGTTTTTTTTTTTTTTTTTGCAGTTTTTGGCCAGGGCTGGGTTTGAACCCACTACCTCCTGCATATGGGGCTGGTGCCCTACTCCTTTGAGGCACAGGTGCTGCCCCCACTTGTTCATTTTTTTAAGGGCTTGTTTCTGTTTTTATTATTAAGTTTATTCTATATTTTGGATATACGTCCCTCATCAGGTACATGATTTATAAGTGTTTTTACCCTTCATGTCACTTGTCTTCCTGATGGCATCTTTTACATCACACACATTTTAAATTTTGATAAAATTAAATTTAATTGTATTACTTTTGTGATTTTGGTGCTCTATCTTCTAAGAGAATATCTGATCCAAGATCACAAAGATTTATGCCCATATTATAAGAGTTTTACAGTTTTAGTTTTTACATTTATGTCTATGACCCATTTGAGTTAATTTTTCTGTACAGTGTTAAGAGTTCTATGTCATTACTTTGTCTTTGGCTTAGCATTATTTGTTGAAAAGACTTCTTTCCCCATTGAATTATCTTGGTATATTTATTGAAAATATGGTAGCTGTAAAGCTTTGTTTCTAGAGTCTCAATACTACTTCATTGACCTGTATATCTGTTTTCACGCCAGTGACACACCATCTTAGAATAAGTTTTGAAATGAAGTTGAGTCCTCCAAATTTTTTGTTATCTTTTAATATTGTTTCAGTTGCTGTGGGTTCCTGTATTTCCATAAATTTTAGGATCAGTTTGTCAATTTCTGCAAGGAAGCCCACTGGAATTTTAATAGAATTGCACTGAATCTGTAAGTCAATCTGGCAAGCATTGGCAGCCTAACAATATAAAGTCTTCTGATCCACAAACGTAGGATTTCCTTATACTTATTTCAGCCTTTAAAAAAAAATTTAGCCATGTTTTATAGGTTTTAGTGTAAAATTCCTCCATGTTTGCTAAATTCATTTGTAAGTATTTTATGATTCTATTGTATGTTTTTAAAAATGTTTTTCAAGAGTTTTCCCTGCACTTTCTTCTAGTATTTTTATAGTTTCATGTCTTAAGTTTAGATCTTTAATCCAGTGTGAGTCTATCTTCGTTAGTGGTGAAAGGTATGGGTTCAATTTCAGTCTCCTACAGGTCACCAGCCAGGTCTCCCAGCACCATTTGTTAAAAAGGGAGTCTTTTCCCCACTGAATGTTTTTAATTGGCTTGTCGAAGATCAAATAGTGGTAGAAAGTTGGGTTCATCTCTTGGTTCTCTATTCTGTTCCAAACATCTACCTCTCTGTTTTTGTGCCAGTACCATGCTATTTTGATCACTATCGATTTATAGTACAGTCTCATGTCTGGTAGCGTGATTCCTCCTGCTTTATTTTTATTTCTAAGTAATGTTTTGGCTATTCGAGATTTTTTCTGATTCCATGTAAAACGAAGTATTATTTTTTGAGATCTTTAAAATATGACAATGGAGATTTAATAGGAATTACATTAAAATTGTATATTGCTTTGGATAGTATGGACATTTTAACAATGTTGATTCTTCCCAACCATGAGCATGGTATGTTTTTCTATTTGTTGACATGTTCAGCGATTTCTTTTCTTAGAGTTTCATAGTTCTCTTTATAGAGATCTTTCACATCCTTTGTTAGGTAGACTCTGAAATATTTCATCTTCTTTGGCACTACTGTGAAAGGGATAGAGTCTTTGACTGTTTTTTTGGCTTGGTTGTTGTTGGTGTATATAAAGACTACCGATTTATGAGTGTTGATTTTGTAGCCAGATACGCTGCTGTGTTCCTTGATCACTTCTAAAAGTTTTGTAGTAGAATCCCTGGTGTTTTCCAGATATACAATTACATCATCTGCGAAGAGTGAAAGTTTGATCTCTTCTGACCCTATGTGGATACCTTTGATTGCCTTATCTTCCCTAATTGCAATGGCTAAAACTTCCATTACAATATTAAAGAGCAATGGAGACAATGAGCAACCTTGCCTGGTTCCTGGTCTAACTGGGAATGGTTTCACTTTAACTCCATTTAATACAATATTGACTGTGGGTTTGCTAAAGATGGCTTCTATTAATTTAAGAAAAGTCCCTTCAATACCACTTATCTTTAGTGTTCTGATCATGAAGGGATGCTGGATATTGTCAAAAGCTTTTTCTGCATCAATTGAGAGAATCATATGGTCTTTGGTGCATCTTAGAAGAGACAGGTGAAACCTACTAAATGCAGAATACAAATGTTTTCACATAATAAATGAGAAAATCTCATGAAGGTTATGTCGAACAGTTGGATGAAAATATTTCAGATTGTTTAAGAAGCCCGCACACTGTACCCCATGATTGCACTAATGTATACAGCTGTGATTTAATTAAAAAAATGATTTTTAACTGTTTGTTAGTTTACAGAAATATGATTGATTTTTGTATGTTGACTTTGTATTTTGCAAACTTGTTGAACTTGTGTATTCTGATAGTTTTTTTGTGGATTCCTTAGAATTTCTCATATATAAGATCATGTCTTGTGTGTATAGAAATAATTTTATTTCTTCTCTTCCAATCTGGATATCTTTGATTTCTGATTACCTGATCTCCTGTCTGGAGCCTCTAATACAATGTTGAATGAAATACAATGGTTAGCACACATCCTCATCTTGTCTCTAATCTTAGGGGCAAACATTTAGTCTTTCATCATTAAATATTATTTGAGCTATGTTTTTTTCATAGTCATCCTTAATTAGGTTGAGAAATTCTATTCCTAGTTTGTTGAGTGCTTTATTATTAAAGATTACTGGATTTTGTTAAATGCCTTTTTTGTGTCTATTGAGGTAGCAATGTTTTCTTATCCTTCATTCTTTTGTAACAATATCATGTACTACATTGATGGATTTTCAGATGTTAAAGCAACCTTGTATTCCAGGGATAAACTCCATTTGGTCATGGAGGATGATCCTTTTTGCACATTGCTAAATTTGATTTCAATTTTGAATTAGCTAATACTTTCAAACGTATTGCATCTATATTCATAAATGATATTGGTCTTGAGTTTTTTTTTTTTTTGAGATGTATTTGGTTGAGACATCAGTGTGATACTGGCTTCATAGAATTGATTTGGAAAATTTTCTATTTTCTGAATGAGTTTGTGGAATTAGTGTTCATTCTTCCTAAACATTCTATGGCATTTATCAGTGAAGCCACTGGGGCCTATGCTTTGCTTTGTAAAGTTTTTACGTTATTTATTCAAATCTTGTGGTGGTTGTTTTAGGTTCATTCATATTTTCTATTTCTTTTTGACAATTTCTATAATTTATGTCTTTCTAAGAATTCATTTCATGTAAGTTATCTAGTTTTTAAAATTATAATTGTTCATATTATTCCATTCTTAGACTTTTATTTCTGCAACAGCATCTGCAGTGATGTACTTCCTTTGGTTTCTGATTTTAATGATGTTAAGTCTTGTCTTCTTCTTGTCCAGTCTTGCTAACAGTTAGTTTTTATATTTTCAAAGAACCCATTTTTAGTTTTGTTTTTTTTTCTATTGTTTTTTTCATTCTATATTTCTACTCATTTCCATTTTTCTTGTTGAGCTTAGTTTATTTTCTACTCTCCAGTCTCTTACATTCAAAGGTTAGGCTATAAATTGGAGCTTTAAAAAAAAAATATTTTGGGGCAGTGCCTATGGCTCAGTAAGTAGGGCGCCGGCCCCATATACCGAGGGTGGCAGATTCAAACCCAGCTCTGGCCAAACTGCAACAAAAAATAGCCGGGCGTTGTGGTGGGCACCTGTAGTCCCAGCTACTCAGGAGGCGGAGGCAAGAGAATCGCCTAAGCCCAAGGAGTTGGAGGTTGCTGTGAGCGTCACAGCACTCTACCAAGGGTGATAAAGTGAGACTCTGTCTGTAAAAACAAAACAAAACAAAACATATTTTTTTATTTGCAACCATAAATTTCCCTCTAAGCACTGCATTGGCTGCATCTCATACATTTTGGTCTTCTGTGTTTTTGTTTTCATTTGCCTCAAAGTATTTTCTTATTTCCCTTTTGATTTCTTCTTTAATCCATTTTTTTTAGGAATGTGTTGTTTAATATCCACACATTTGTTCATTTATTACATTTTCTTCTGTTAATTTCATTCTCTTGTAGTTGGAAAATATACTTTATTTGATTACAATCCTTTTGAATTTATTGTGGCTATCATATCAGCTATTAAATGGTCCATTCTGGAAAAATATCCCATATACTTAAGAAGAAGATAATTCCCTCCATGTAATGAATTGATTTTCTATTGTTGCCCACTTTTTTGTCTTTGGCTCTCAACATTTGCGTATACTATGTTTTGGTGTGGTTCTTTTTATGCCTATCTGCCTTTCAGTTTTTTGAGCTTTTTGGATGTATAGATTAATGTTTATCATCAAATTTGTAAGGTTGTCAACCATTATTTATGCACTTTCTTCTTCTCCTTTCTCTTCCTTCTGATTCTCCCATTTTGTGCTTGAAAGCTTAGTTTTGCCTCTTGTTCATCTGAGGCTTCATTTCACTTCATTATTTTTTGTTTTTTGATTACTTTTTCCAGTGATCTGTTTTAAAATTTTTTGATTCCTCCTTTTTCGGTTCCTATGTACTATTTAGATCATCTAATGAATTTTTTATTTCTGCTATTGTGTTCTTTAACTCTAGAACTTCCACTGAGATATTTTTAAATTATTTCTATCTTATATTGATGTCTTATATTTGCTTAGACATTGTCATCATTCCTTTCTTTAATTCTTTAAATACAGCTTCCTTTAGTTATTTGAACATATTTATAAAAACTATTTTGAAGAGCTAAGTCAGTAATGCGTAATTAGGCCCTTGCACAGTTTCTATTGCTGCTTTTCCCCCTATGTATGAGTCATACCTTCCTATTTCTTTCTCTCATAATTATTAAAAATGAACTGTTTTGTTAATGTACCTATTCTAGTTGTACTGATCTCCCTCTCCCCAGGACTGCAGAGATGGGTAGTAGAAATGAAGACACTGTTAGATCCAACTTCTAATTTATTTCCTTATCTCAAAATTCTCAGAGACTATTCATAGGTGTTGAAGGCTTACCGAATAAAGAGCAACAGAAAAATATTTAGGAAAGAAAAGTTTGAGAAGTATAAAAATTCTCCTTTCTATAGGATAAGATAGGTACCTCTACCTGCCTGGGTTGAATAGTAGTAGATTTATAGGGAAGTTGGAGGGAAAGCCAAAGGAAAAAGAAATTACTTCTCTATTTTCGATTTTGGGGAACAGTATTTTGAATTTACACTGAACTACTTTTTAAGAAAGGCTTATGAGCAATGTCCTGGAATACAAATGAGGGAAGAACAAAGTCCAAAGGAGTACAAAAAGGGAAATGGCTACTCAGCATTATCTTTGGAACATAAGTGATAAGAGATGGGTCTTTTGAGTTTTCCTTCTAAACCATCTAGCGTGAATGGCCAAGAGAGTAAATAAGGCATTTTGTTTTGTTTTGTTTGGAAACGAGGTCTTTGTTGCCTAGGTTGGAGTGCAGTGGCATCATTATCATTGTTGCTCACAGCAGCCTCAGACTCCTGGGCTCAAGTGATCCTCCTGACTCAGCTTCCCAGGTAGCTGTGACCACAAAGATAAAGCACTTTTTGAAGTGCAAAATCCTTCCTAACCAGGAGGGAGTTTGCATTTGACTGGATTGTGTTCCTCCTTTGGTTTGTTCCTGCAGCATCCTTTCTCTTATTTTGTGATAAAATATTTCCTTTCATTTGAAGAACATCTCCGTTTCTCATCTTCTAGAGGAACACTTAATTCTAGTACTTACCTCTCCTCCCAGATGTGGGCTAATGTACAATTCCTCCTCCATATTCTGTAAACTTTATTCACATGGTAAACGCTTTTGTCCTTCCTTAGTTTGGTCAAAGTCTGATTCTCTTGATGGCAATTAAAAATTCCTAGACACCCAGACACCTGTGATACGTGTCTCTTTAGAACTTTATTACAGCTGAGAGGACTCTCTAACACACAGTCCTATCACTGCTAAATAGCATTGACAATAAGGCAAATATCTGTTTCAGATTCAAAGCAAGTTAAAAAAAAAAAAGCAAATACTTTAAGAGAGCTTGTTATTACTTCTTTAATTATCAGTACAGAGGAAATGTCAGAAGGGTAATTGGATGCCAAAATGGGTAATTTCAGAATTTGAGGAGGGAACTAAGAGGAGAGTGGAAAGAGGCCAAACTATTTTTAAAATTACTTTAAAGAGGAAAGAGCTCAGTGTGATGCAGAAAGCAATATATGAAAATCCTGTACACACCAGCAAACAAGTTGTACCCAGGCTATTTCTTCCTTCAGTCCTACCCCACTGGGATGTTCCTGAAGAATCTGTGCCAGGCCTCAAACTCATGCTGTGCTTTGAAGCATCTGTGGTCTCCTAGTTGGAGCACCTCCTGCTGGAGGGTTTGCTGCTGCCATGGCTGCTTCAGGCCTTGTAGGCAGATTTTTGAGCACCACCACCCTGGTGCTTTTCCATCCCTGACTTTTATCTGTCACTGCTTTTCCCACCAAGCTTCCCTGGTAGCCCCTGCCTGAGAACTCCATGGTCTGTGCCGGGTGCTCTGCTGGTAATGTGCTGAGGCATCCTTTTACATCCTATGCTTATTACATCCCAGGTGCCCTTGTTCTCATCTCTCCCAAAGATGGCAGGACTCTGTTCTCCCCTATCAAAGAAGGTAAGTTCCCTGACTTGTCTCTCCACAGCTTGCTTCTCAAAACAATAACAAACCAACCATCCAACTTGGTTCATATACATGAGTTCCGTAGGTTAGCTGTCTCCTGCAGTGCTTCTTAGAGGTCAGCAAACAGAAGATCCTTTCAGTGGTTCTCAACCTGTGAGTCGCAATCCACAGGAACTGTATTAAAGGGCCGCAGCATTAGGAAGGTTGAGAACCACTGTGTTAGATTAACAAGAAGTCTCAATTCCATAGTACCAGGCTTTCACCTTGCTCTTCCACCAGGCTGGGAGGGGGCGTGCTGAGTAGCCTGCCGCTCCACGCAGAAGCTCTACAGTGAAGTCCCGAGCCCTTCCTGATTCCTGGGTTTCTCAGTTTGAGACTGCAGTCAACTCCATGTTCTAGGCCAGTGTTTTTTGACGTTATTTGTATCCCTGCACACTTAAAACTATTTAAACTTCTGCAGCAAACTAAATTATGTTGAACAAAAAAAACCCAGAATATGCTTACTCTTTCAACTTTTGAAAATAATGATCTTTAAAAAAATTTTTTTTTATTAAATCATAGCTGGGTACATTAATGCAATCATGGGGTACAATGTGCTAGTTTCATATACAATCTGAAATATTTTCATCAAACTGGTTAACATAGCCTTCATTGCATTTTCTTAGTTATTGTGTTAAGACGCGGTATTTATATTCTGCATTTAGTAAGGCATCCTAGAAGGGTACAGTTCTTTAAAATTTTTCATGGCACACCTAAGATCCTGTCTTGGCACACTAGTTGAAAACCACTGCACAGGCTGCTGTTCTGCAGTGCGCTATCACAGCTGGGGCACATCTTTTCCGTCCTCTCTTCCCCCACTTTGCACCCAGTAGTCTTGCCTATTGTAAGGAGGAAAATCCTCCTGCTCCTTCCTGAGTTTAGAGCTATGGCTCCGGTGTCTCTCCACTCTCAGCCCCCTGCCCCAGGCACCTGCACTTATTTTAAGTCACCTGTCATCGCTTCTCTGATGATGTACAATTCTAGACCATCAAGTGTGGATGTGACTGTTTTTTGGAATGTCACGCATTGAGAAAGGCATATAGGCTCTTTTATATAGAGCAAATTTGACACATTTCTAACAAATAAATCTGTGGATGTCAGCAGACTCCTTCAGCTCCCAAAGTCAACGCTCACGCTTAGGTGTGAATAGCTCACATCACCGCTCCTCTGAAAATCCAGCGTTCAAACATTGGGAGATTGAAAACTTCACTTTTTCTTTTATTGTACAGACATATTCATTGACTTACACTTGACAACCTGTGCTCTTCACAGATTCATTACAGAAAACTGGAGGAAAAGGGAGTCCACATTGAGAGAATTGAGACACCTTTCAACATTTACAAAATGAGTTCTAGTACTTTATTACTTTTATTTATATACTTTTTTGGCCAGGACTGGGTTTGAACCCACCACCTCTGGTATATGGGGCCGACGCCCTACTCCTTTGAGCCTCAGGTGCCACCTGTACTTTATTACTTTTAAACAAAGATTAAGTTTGAAAAAACAGGCAAAAATGATGAAAGGAGATGGATATAACATGACGGGTTTTATTAGGAAAGTATTTTTAATACTATAAGGCTGAATAAAAGTTCATAAGGAACAATACTACTATTTTCATAGTGAGGGAAAGATTGTTTTAATCTGAAAAATCAGTGTTGTTTTATTTTTTTTTAATGTTATTGGAATGAATAGTGACCTATGTATCTCCCGTGCAACAAACCAGATCTGTGTTGAAAAGAATAGTTGAGACTGAGATTCTGGTGGTATTTATTGAAAGTCTGTTACACATGAATATTTATAACTGAGGCTTTTAAATGCGTTGTCTCATTGGGCACTCTGAATAATCTTAAAAAATAGCCCTTATTGCCATTTTGTGGATGAGCACATTGAGTCTTGGGCCAATTATCCCCAAACTCAAGGTGGGGAGTGAGAAAATCACTTCTAATGCTCTCAAACCCACTGCAAAACCAGCATAATTATAGAGGCCAGAGTAAGGGACTGACAATGAAAAATGGGCAGAACTATTTCTCCAGAGTGGGGAGAACACACAAGCAGGCAATTATACTCTTGCCTAGGGGAAAACGGAAGCTTTCTCCAAGGATAGTGCGTAGCATTCAGAGTTTCACAGGGCCTGCCTCATCCAAGCCTGAGCTCATAAAGATCCACCAGGCAGAAGCCAAGGCCCTGGGGAACGGTATTCATAACTGTCAGAAATGAGGTGGGACTCTGGAAAGCACATGGATTCAACCTCATAAATTGTCCGGAGCCTTTTCTGTGCCTGTATAAAAGGTGTGAGTTTTCATCATGGTGGAAAATAGAGATGCAGGAGAACTACGAACATGGGTGTGACCCAGGCGCAGAGGCAAATCAGACTCTCTCTCTTTAGATGTTAGGCTGATGATGTTGAAAATGAGGGAAGCAGTCTAGATGAGCACTGTGCCTAGAAATATAATGTGGCAAATAGGCAATTGCACATTTTCTAGCGAATAGAAATAAGCTGAATTCTGTTTAACCTCAGATATTCAAAATAGAATTACAATTAAGTATTCAACATAAAAATTGCTAATGGGATGTTTTATTGGTTTTCCTGTCCTAACTCTGAAGGCTAGTGTGTAGTTGATACTTATGTTCTACCTTAGTTCAATTAGCATGTTATCCGTGCTGAGCAGCTCCACGTCACTGCCATGCTGTATGGGATAGCTCTAGATGAATCTAAACGCTCACCTTGGATGGGCCATCCTGGAGCTGTATCAACTTAGTCATCCGTCTTTACCGGGCCCTCAACTGTCAAGGAACCCCCTCTGTCCAACCTGAGTGTACAAGAAGAAATAATTTGTGACTCTGCCCCACATAGGCTGTAGGTCCCCCAGGGATAAAGAAATTACCTCCCCTCCTTACCTTGGGAAATTGCTTCGAGATCCCGTGTGAAAGGAGATGATAAAGCCAAATGCAAAGTAATTAGTCCGGGAGCATTTCTTCCTACATAGTCACCGACGTAAGTGCTGTCAGTGGTGCATGTTCCTGCCTGAAGCCTCAGGAAGCCTAATTAACAATCTCCTGTAAAGGGGTACAAGATACTCCAGATGAAAGGTGGTGCCAGAGCGGCAGACATCATCCCCAGCAACATCTGATCGTGCCCCTCCCCGGGCTGTCCGATTACCACCAGGATTGACGTCACTCTCTGCAGTGGGTAGCTCTTTTGCCTGGGGAAAGATGTTATAGGAGTGTCCAGGTCCCACCAGGTGATTCATTACAAAGAAAAAAAAGACACCCCTGACTTTTTGCTCCAAGTTCCTTGCCTGTTCACAGATTCTAAGAAGCCAGATCCCATTTCCTCTAAATTATCCTCTGCCTAATTGAGCTCTTCTCCTTAAGCTGAAGTCACTTAGAGTAGTTCATGAGTCAGAAACAGCAATGTGGTTTCCTTTGCTTTGAGTGTAGTTTTTCATTTTTCTTTTTCTTTGTCAGATTGAGTTGGTCTTTAGGACAAAATGTGGCGAAAGAGTTTATCTTTAGCATGTATCTACTTTCTCTTTCCAAGGTCTGTTGCTCTTCAGTGGGCCCCAACTGTACTAGTTTGGATTCTCTGGAGAAACAGAACTAATAGGATTTATATATGTAGTATATGATATATATGAGATGTGTGATATTACATAAATATATGCGAGATACATATATAAACACACGTGATATATATGTAAGTATACCTGAGATACATATGCAGAGGGTGCCCGAAAGATATCGACACATTTTAAGAAAGGAAAAAACTGTACTAAAATTGTAATGCTAGAGCTACATTTGACTCCTGCAATTATAAGAGAGATAAGATGCAAGATAAAAAACATCAGTATATATTATTACGATTTTAATGCAGTTTTTTTCCTTAAAATGTGAGTACATTTTTTTGGCACCCTCTGTATAGATATATGTGAGCGGTATGCTAGGAATTATCTTACATGATTATGGAGGCTGAGAGTTCTCACAATCTGCTGTCTGCAAGGTGGAGAACTAGGAAGAGAAGATGGGAGGTGGGTGATGGTGTGAGTCCAGGTCTGAGTTGTAGGCCCAAGGTGGGCCCACAAGAAGCAGGGGCACTGACGTTGGAGGGTAGGAGAAGTGGATGTTCCATCTCATACTCTTCCACTTTTTGGTTCCATTTGGGCCCTCAGTGGATTAGTGTTGGATGATGCCCACTCACACTGGGGAGCAATTAGTCTTGCTGATTCAGATGCTCGTCTATGCAGGAGGCACCTCACAGACAATCACAGAAATGATGTGCTGCCAGCTATCTGGGCATCCCTTAGTCCAGTCAAGCCTACACATACAATTAACCTTTGCACAGGCCATCCCGCAGGTTTTCTTTCTCCTCCTGTCCTCCCTTCTCCAAACCAGGCTCTAGGCTCATGTCTGTCTGAACTCATCTTTAAAACTTGCTCTCCATTGGTATCTTATAAAAATTTTACCACATTCACTTTCTCAGATTTAAAAGCCACAATGTTTTTTCTTTATTCATTCATTCCTGTATTTTATTCATTTGTTAACCTTATTTAGTTTAGTACTATTTATGCATCAGTGTGCTTGGTCGGCAATGAACTGGGCTTCTGAGGTAGGTACTTCTCTTTCAGTGATTCTTTTTTTCTGCCTGTTCTTTATTTTTTAATTTTTTTTATTAAATCAAAGCTGTGTACATTAATGCAATCATGGGGTACAATGTGCTGGTTTTATATACAATTTGAAATATTTTCATCAAACTGGTTAACATAGCCTTCATGGCATTTTCTTAGTTATTGTGTTCAGAC
>CAUYON010192093.1:0-48603 GCA_963573935.1 Arctocebus calabarensis
CGCCTCCCAAGTAGCTGGGACTACAGGCGCCCGCCACAACGCCCAGCCATTTTTTGGTTGCAGCCATCATTGCTGTTTGGCAGACGGGCAGGATTTGAACCTGCCAGCTCAGGTGTACGTTGCTGGCGCCTTAGCCCATTGAACCACAGGCACAGAGCCAACTGATTTTTTTTTTTAAGAGTAGAGAGCAATGGTTTATGAAGTTCTGGTCTTTTGGTGCTTTCTCTTTTAAATTAATTGGATTTCTACTTCCATTCAAGAATACTTTGCAAACATATTAAAATTTTCCTTTTTGGACATGCATTAGGTCAACCAATCAATCCTCAATGTCGAATCTACCCAGAGGAGATGATTCAAACTGGCATTTCAGCCATAGATGGCATGAACAGTATTGCTAGAGGGCAGAAGATTCCTATCTTCTCTGCTGCTGGGTTACCACACAATGAGGTGAGAATTAGGATCTGAAATTTAGCAGGGAAAAATTTCTCATTGCATCACTGTTACTGAGAAATAAAGAGTTTTTAGAATAAATACTTAGTGTTCTTGTTTGTATAATCCAGTTACTGTGAATTTTTATCCACACAAATGAATGTCTTACCCATATGCTTATCTTCACAAAAAGTACAAAATAGTTTTTGGTAAGTCTCCTAAATTCTCCCAATTTCATTTATGATTATAATTTCAAAAGGTTTAGGATAAAAGTTATTTAAGTCATAGCAATGTTGTTTTAGATTTCAACTTAGTTCTTTTACAATTTTCTTCAGATTGCAGCTCAGATCTGTCGCCAGGCTGGTTTGGTAAAAAAATCCAAAGATGTAGTGGACTACAGTGAGGAAAATTTTGCAATTGTATTTGCTGCTATGGGTGTAAGTACAGGTTGTTTTGTTTTGTTTTAGTATGGCATATAAAATTCATTGCTTGTGTTACTAGAACAATGAAGTAAACTGCACATACATAATTTATCTCTAGGAAGAGAAGTTGCAGCTTGGCATTTTTACCAAACTAAGGCTTAAAATTAACTATTTTAGAAATCTAAAACTTAAGAATAAATGTTATTTGTTTGTGCCCCAAACAGGTTCTTTATTCTATTGGCTTTTGTGAATTTTGAGGGTGGTGCTTGAAACTTTAAAAGAAGGAACAATTTAGATCTCAAGCTTGGCCTTCATCAAAGTAAATGTTGAGATTTTTTTTTTTCTCCCACCACTGATGAAGTTATTCTTGTTTAGGTAAATATGGAAACTGCTCGTTTCTTTAAATCTGACTTTGAAGAAAATGGCTCAATGGACAATGTCTGCCTCTTTTTGAACTTGGCTAATGACCCAACGTAAGTAGAGCTGTTTCTTTTTGTTCACCCAGATTCAGGGTCAAAACTGTTACTGTACTTAGGATGAGGGAGAGGTGAAATGTAATGAACACGTGACCTGGGGATGAGCTGATGCTGCATGCAAATCCCTGCTGCTTGTTCTTGGTAGCTATTGCATTGGGCAAATTGCTTAGACTCTGAAGCTCATAAAATGTGACAAATATTTGTCTCGTTTGTTTTGTACAATAAATGAGATCATACATGTAGACTACCTAGCACACGGTTGATACTCAGGAAATAATTTTTTTCCTTTTTCCTGAAAAATCTTGCTGCCATTTCTTCCTTCTCCTCGTCCCTCCCTCAACGCACCCTGCCCTCAATTTTGAGAAGTTGTGTACCTCTGAGAAATTATGGATCATTTGTAAAATAACTGCCTTACTTAAGACTTTTTAATGTAAAAATTATGTTAATCTTTCTGATTAGTTTAAAACTTTAAAGGGGGGGCTGTACTATTATTTCCAGATCATTTTGGTTTTGTCTGGTTTCAGTGACCTAGGACTCAATATGTTTCAGGATTGAGCGAATTATTACACCTCGCCTGGCTCTAACCACAGCGGAGTTTCTGGCATACCAATGCGAGAAACATGTGCTGGTTATCCTGACGGACATGAGTTCTTACGCTGAAGCGCTTCGAGAGGTAACTTTTTTCTTCTTCTTTTTTTTTTTTTCAATTAAACAAAGTGGGTTAATTTTCAGAGCTTTCTTGTCTCTTTGCAACTTTTATTTTTCTCTAATGTTTTTTTTAAAACTCATTACTCATTTATTTTTTTCTCTAATGTCATTTTTTTAAACTCATTACTAAATTAATCAGAAAGGAAAATGCAACTTTTCTGTCAACTTGTAGAAGCGATTGGAAGATGAGATTTAAATTATTAGCCTATTTATTATACTGACAATTGTCTCTACAGATTAAGGGCTGATTGTCAAAAGGAGTAAATGATACAGGCTATTTATTCAGGGACTCTCCCAGGGAATTCTGTCTTAACTCTTTTTTAGAATTCCATTTTTGGTGATTTTAATATTTAACTAAATAAAGACCATACCCTGGCATTTCTCTCTTCCAGACTTTTTTCTTTAGAAAGCTCAGTGTTTGTTTAGGAGTAATCTAGCCGTTATTATCCAGATAATATAAGTTACTGAAAGTTTGCTTTTAAGCACATAAAAAGGGAAAAGAACTTCTGAAGAGACATGCTAAATTTCTAGCTTCTTAAAATTCCCTGAGATCTGTCACCATATCTAACTTTGATATATTACTGTTGAGACTAACTCTGTTAAAAGACTATTTTTTTTTCCCTTATCCATCAAAGACCAATACTTTTATAAAACAATAAAAATTAGTTATTAGAAAAGTGAAAAATTCTAAAAGTGTACAATTTGCAAACCTAGATTTTAAAATTATTATTAATTCCAATAAGACATAAAATTATTCTGCCACGTTGTCCTTCCAGTTTCTAAGTGCTTATCGTGCCTTGTCTATATCTCACTGCACATTGGAAACGGCTGGTCTGTAGACCACGCTTGGGCACCACTGCTGTAGTACACTCTTACGGGTTGTGTGTAATAACACTTCAGGGTTCTTGTTGACTGTAGGCTTGTATGTGTGCTCGTTTTCCAGTATGCATGTCTGTCTGGAGAGAAAGACGCTTATTATTACTGTTACCTTAAGCAGGGTTAAGAACTTCTGGCTCTGTGATTTGGGGTAACTATCTGACCCTTAATTCTAACTGTAAATTGAGGATACCAGCCTTCTTCTAGGGTTGTTGTGAGAATTAAATAATGTGTGTAAGGTACAACAAGGGATTCCTGGTATACATTTCCTTCCCTTTTGACTGTTTTGGGATTAGTTTACATAAATATGGCTAGCTCCACAGCATGAAAAAATCTTGAAACTAAGAATCTTATCTCAGTTTTAAAATTAACTTCTTTTAATTTATAAAATTGTAAGTAGATTTTTTTATAGCAAACTGTTTGAAAATTTATTTGATGGTAGTGTGATTTTAACAAACTTCTGGTCCCCCACTGTCCACATTTTTTGCAGAGTATTCAAACTTAACATTGCTAGGATATTTTTCTAAATATCTTAAAGACAGTATTTAAAATGAACAGGATGGGATTTTCCACTTAATAATTTGGCAAGTTCAAACAAACATGTTCTCACCGAGCTTTACTTAACTATCTTCTGGTGTGTGATGTTCTCCTTGACTTGCTGTCAGGTTTCAGCAGCCAGGGAAGAGGTTCCTGGTAGACGAGGCTTCCCAGGTTACATGTACACAGATTTAGCCACAATATATGAACGTGCTGGTCGAGTGGAAGGTAGAAATGGCTCGATTACTCAAATCCCTATTCTCACCATGCCTAACGATGGTAAGTGTGAATCTTTGTGTTGCAGCAGACATAATTATCACAAGGATTTTAATTCTAAGAGAGAAAATCACTGACCTTGTTGAGTTGAAATTCTTTCAAGAGCTTATCCTCTAAGACTTTAGCTAGTTACATGTGCTTAAATAAAAATTTTTCATGAATAGTAATTATCATTATCTTTTTGTGGAAGAAGAGCAATTTTCTTCTTAATTTAAATTTTTAACTTTCATTTATTAGGTACTATTAAGTGCCTGCTTTTCTAAATGTAAGGAATTTTTAGAAAGAGTTTATGGTCTCTCCTTAATGTAGTTTCCTCAGCCTAGTTGGGGACTGAGTATTTAATATATGATGCACCAGTAATTTAAGATGGCTTATGTTAAGTGCCACATGGAATGTACAGGTAGTAAATGCCACAAAACTTGAGAGACAGGGTCTCTAACCAAGAGCTGGTTAGAAATGACTTTCTGTGACTGTGCCTGTAAAAGCACACGGTGCAGTGCCTCTGTGTGGGTGCTCAGGGTGGCTCCTAGGGTGAAACTGTTCAGAACTCCTCATATTATTGCCTTTTCTCCTTATTTCAGTTTTTAAAAAGCACTTTTATAAGATATTTTTTAAAACAGCAGTAACTTACTTTAATTGAGCTCTGTTTTAAGTGCTTTATAAATATTCCCTCATTTGATCGTAGCAACTTGGAGGCAGGTGCCGTCATCTGGGCACAGAGAGGTGAACTAATTCATTACAGGAAGTGGTAGGCTTAGGACCCAGATGGTCTGAGTTCATAATTTACTCTGTTTTCTGCACTGCCTCTGACATGAAAATGACTCGTTCTAAGGGGGTAGCTACAAAATTAGGTAATTTGACAAATTTCAAGTATATTGCTTTGTTGTGTGACTCTCTGTCTGGTGTGGCCTGGCAGTGCTACATTACTTGTCTGGCATCTCTGTACTTTGCATGGTAATAAGTTCTATATCCATCTGAGATAGCTTATGAATCAAGAATGTTCTTTCAATATACATCAAGTTGGCAAATCGTTGTAAGGGAATTTTGTGTTTAAAATAGAATTTTACTTGTATTTGGAGGGGAGAGGAGGTATCTAGGAGGGAGTGTTTTTTGAGTTCAGCCATTTACTTGATAGTGCCTTCACATCTCACTGCTAGACCACACACACTGGCCAGTACGGTAGCCACTAGCCATGTTTGGCTATTTTAAGTTCAATTTAATTAAAATTAAGTACCATTGCAAATAAGTTTCAGTTTCATTAGCCCTGTTTCCGGTGTTCGTTAGCCACACTTGGCCGGTGGTCACCATATTGGACAGCACAGACACAGATTTTTTCCATCATTACAGAAAAGTATTCCAGTAACATTCTTCTGAGTAAAGCTACATGGTCTAAGTAGTTCAGATGTACTTCTTAAGAGTTTGTGTCTATGAGCTAGCGACTCTAAAACTCATAAACTGAGAATGCCGTGCTTAACATCACCTGTCTTGCTCTGGTAGATATCACTCACCCTATCCCTGACTTGACTGGCTACATTACAGAGGGGCAGATCTACGTGGACAGACAGCTGCACAACAGACAGGTACCTGACCCCCGGCACTGCCCCCGAGCGTGCAGAGCCTTCCTCTCGGGTCGTCACTCTTCAGTGACTTGAATTGCACTGTCAGGAATTACTTTGCTCACAGTATCAACTGAATTGTTTTTAATATGGGTACAAAATCGTGATTTCTGTATACTAGTGTTCTGGTGTGGGGAGAGTGCCAGAATTAAAAATGATCACTTTTCTTATTGTGTCTTAAAATGGAGTCAGTTGCCTCAACATTTTTGGGTATTCCATTCCATAATGATATATCTGCCAATCTGATTATTAATAGAAAAACAAATTTTTGGTAGTTCTGTAGTAGATGCTTCTTTTAAAATCAACTTTTATTTATTTATTTTTTTGAGACAGAGTTTTACTTTGTCACCCTTGGTAAAGTGCCATTATGTCATAGCTCACAGTAACATCAAACTCTTAGGCTCAAGCGATCCTCTTGCCTCAGCCTCCTGGGTAGCTGGGACTACAGACGCCTGCCACAACGCCCGGCTGTTTTTTAGAGGTGGGGTCTCATTCATGCTCAGGCTGCTCTTGAACTCGAATTCATGAGCTCAGCCAATCCACCCACCTTGGCCTCCCAGAGTTCTAGGACTACAGGTGTCCTAGAACTACAAGTGTGATCCACCACACTTGGCCCTAAAATCAGCTTTTAGGTGTAGTACACGTTAATCTTTTTACTTGGGGTGCATTATTTTGAGTCAAGAGTTCAGAAGACTGTTTAGACTTGCTCATGTGATGGCATCTGCTAGTTGAGAAATGTTTTTAAAAATAGTCTTGGACTATTTTGTAAATTACGATTTTTTGGATTTGATCTTCAAAGAAATACCATGCTATAAAGTATTTCTTACTACCTTTTCTCTCCAGGAAAAGATAATTCGAATTCATGTAGAAAACAAATGTAGCAGTTTTATGTGATTAAAGGGATAATAATGGGTTTCAAATATTTCTTTACTACTAGTAAAACTCAGATTTTATACTTAAATTATTTTTTTTATTCTACCTAAGATTTACCCTCCTATTAATGTACTGCCCTCACTGTCGCGGTTAATGAAGTCTGCTATTGGAGAAGGTATGACCAGAAAGGATCACGCCGATGTCTCTAACCAGCTGGTACGTAGATTCTCCATGTGGTGTCAGAAAGAAATGAGTATCTTTCTCAGTTCATTCGTTCTTCTCTTAGTACCTCTTGTCTTTCTCCCTTACCATTTTTCTCTCCATGTGGAATTCCAGCATAGGATTGAAGTAGAAGATATCTACTCATTCATTAGAATGAAAACAGTCTTTTTCGCATAAAGATAGATGTTGATAATCAATATTAAAAATAATATGCTTGAAACTCATGTGTAATGCTATATAGTTTCTACATAAAAAATAAGTAATCAGGTGGTTTTAATTTTTATTAGTAATTTGAACAGTAAGTGTAGAGTATTCCTGAAAGTATGCTTGAACACATTTCTGCTTTAACATACTAAGCAATCACCAGAACACTAACAGATACAGTTTTTACATGAAATCCTTAATTTTTATGGTCATGAGATTGTACACCAAACACAACTATTAAACAAAATTTTACCATAAAGGAGAAATGGCAAACCTACTGATAGCACAAATATTTTTCCTGAATGGAACTTCAAGATAGTTTTCTCCATGGTTTGTGAGTTCTCGATTTCAAATGCTTTGTGAATTGTAAGCTTGTTAACATACTGAGGAAGTGTATTTTCTGTAAAATGTCATTAACGTCTGTGTACTGAATGCCTGAAAGCTCCTCTCCAGGGTTCTGATCCTTTCATATTAACTTGTGTGACTGTTTGTACATTCTTGTCTCTGTGAAGAAGACTCAGCAGCCTGTGTATATCTCCCGTGTTACTGTCGGCATGTGTAAAATCTCTCCATTCATGTGAGCCCGTCTTCTCTGTAGTACGCTTGCTATGCTATTGGGAAGGACGTACAAGCCATGAAAGCTGTAGTTGGAGAAGAAGCTCTTACCTCAGATGACCTTCTTTACTTGGAATTTCTACAGAAGTTTGAGAGGAACTTTATTGCTCAGGGTAAGATGACTGTCGTTTTTCTTACAAGTATACAAAGCCTCAGGTAGTTTTGAAGACTTCTTTCCCAGTTTGAGAGAATTTACATTGGTCTTTCTCCAGTATCCCTGTGATTAGGGAAGGGGGTCTTCCCACTGCCTGTCATATCTCTATGCTTAGGAGGAGCCTGTCTTTCCAGTTATTTGGCTGCTGTCTTATTTTTTCCTCCCTCGTGCTTCTGAAACCTGTGTCCGGCTGGCCTTCTGCCGTACTGGCCTCACTGCCAGTTGTCCTTCCTCGTCAGCTTCTCAGCAGCCATCTCTCTCTTGACTTTGGGGTTGAGACTTTTCCGATTCATCTGTTTTCATTTCCCTTTCCTGTTTCTTACCTTCCTGCTCCTTATTCAGTTACCGGATCATTCTGTACTTTTTCTCCTGTTACTGACTTTCCCCCATGCTGGGGGCTGCTATGTTTGATTCTTAGCCTCTTTCTAAAGCTCTGATCCCCCAGCTCCAGCTGCCTTAAGGATGTCATTCATCATTTCTGCCACCATCCCTTCAGGCTCAGTGTGGCCAGAACCGAAGGCTTTTCTCAAGTCACCCACTTAGCAATGCCATGGTGCCCTTTGCGTTTCTATCTCGGACACGATCATCGTCCTGACTGACCTGAGCTCAATAACTGGGTATTATTCTTAACCTCCTTCACTTACTCTCAACCTCTTTCACATATTCTCCAGTTGTTTATGAGTTTGCATTGTTTTACTTAAGATATCTTACCCTATTCAGTTTTTATTCCCATTATAATACCTTAGTCCATTATTTCTCAAGCTTTAGTATTTTTTTTTTTTTTGAGACAGAGCCTCAAGCTGTCACCCTGGGTAGAATGCTGTGGCATCACAACTCACAGCAACCTCCAATTCCTGGGCTCAAGCGAGTCTCCTGCCTCCGCCTCCCAAGTAGCTGAGACTACAGGCGCCTGCCGCAATGCCCGGCCATTTTTTGGTTGCAGCCGGCATTGTTGTTTGCAAACCCGGGCGGGATTTGAACCTGCCAGCTCAGTTGTACGTGGCTGGTGCCTTAGCCCGTTGAGCCACAGGCGCCGAACCAAACTTTAGTTTTTTTTTTTTTTTTTTTTTTTGGAAACAGAACTTCAAGCTGTCACCCGGGGTAGAGTGGTGTGGCATCAAAGCTAACAGCAACCTCCAATTCCTGGGCTCAAGTGATTCTCCTGCCTCTGCTTCCCAAGTAGCTGGGACTACAGGCACCCTCCACAATGCCTGGCTATTTTTTTTTTTTTTTTGGTTGCAGCCCGCATTGTCATTTGGCAGGCCCAGGCTGGATTTGAACCCGCCAGCTCAGGTGTATGTGGCTGGCACCTTAGCTGCTTGAGCCATAGGCACCGAGCCAGCTTTAGTATATTTTGAATCAACCAGGGATCTTGCTAAAATGCAGACTCTGATTCAGTAAATGTGGGGAGGGGGTGCAAAGACTGTATTTCTATGAGTTCCTGGGTGATATTGAAGCTGCTGGTCTCTGACCCCTGAATCATACCACACTCTGAGTCTAGCAGCCTGATCTAGCTGTTGTCCCTTCATGGTTTGGCTGCTGGTGTAGCATTTTGACCAGTCTCCTGACTCCCAGTACACCGCTGCCTTGCTAACTATATTACTGACTGCATTGGTTCTCCCTCTGCTAAAAGTGACCTGTAATGGTTTCCCTTGCATGGCATATGTAGGGTTTCCCAGGTGCTTTGCTTGTCTTTCCCGTCACCCTTGGGGGAGTTACAGCATATGTATTTACTGTGGAATAATGCATCAACCTGTACACCTAGGATTCGTGCACTTCTGTAGTTATGCAGTGCATTATTAATATTAAAATTTCAAAAGTACACATGATTTTTGGGATTTTTTTAAATGTAGAAACTCAATATTTTAAAAATAAAAGTAAAATTTTTCTCCTGAAAAAAGAACCCAGTAACTCCACCCACTCTTTCTTGATTCCCTAGTTGAACAATAAAATTTATTTGGGGGGATGAGTGTGGTTTAGCTATTAGAAATAATTACAACAGGCTGGAAACCAGAGACCTGTGCACGTGTTCAGGGACTCCACTGTCACGTAAGGCCTTGTAAGCACCTGTGCTGGTCTCTTCAGGTTCAGCCTGTTCTCTGTGCTCTTCTTCTGTTCTAGAGAGACTGCTTTACTCACTGATCTCTGGACAAACACAGTCTAGTTTCCATTGTTCAAGGATCCTACTCAACGGTCAAAACCCAAATCAATCCTCCACCCCCATGTGTGCTGGAAAACACATCCCCGGGCCTCTCCCTCTCCTCCCATTCCCTGGGGTGCTTACTGTTGGCACCCTCGTTACCACGTTCAGTCCCATTGAGTCTTGAGAATCCCAACTTTGTCTCTTTTTTTATAGTAACTGCTGCCATGGCTAGTCATATAACACAGTAAATACTGAGTTAACACTGCTAGGTTGAAAGCCATTTGCTTTTATTAAATCAATCTCAATTTTTTAAGGTCCTTATGAAAATCGCACTGTCTATGAGACTTTGGACATTGGCTGGCAGCTGCTCCGAATCTTCCCCAAAGAAATGCTGAAGAGAATCCCTCAGAGCACCCTGAGCGAATTTTACCCTCGAGACTCTGCCAAGCATTAGCTGCTGCTTCATCGCTGGCTTGGTCATCTTGTGAAATTACTGGTTCTGTTTTCTTTATTCTTTTCACATTCCCCCATTCCCCACCTTTGTGTTGGAGTTTACCGTGTTACCCTGTAATTAAAAACAAAGAATAGGTAACATATTGTGCCAGTGTTGCAATATTTTAAACTGCTAACAGACTTCAAAATATCCGCTATTCAAAAACCTGGGTTTTCAGTGTTTTGTTTAAAGTAGCTGCAGGGATGGAGTTTTCTTATTCATGTATGTATTTGTACATAGTGGTGTAGTTAGTTACACAATCATGTCCTTATTATTTGACCTTACTTCTCAACCCCCTCAAGAGTTTTGCTCTGAAGTTATAAGGCTTTGCTCTCTAAATTAGGGGCAAGATCAGGCCTGAAAGAAATCTGTCTTTGGAAGAACCACCGACAGGCTCTTTCCTGAGTGTTCTTTTGCATCATTGTGTGCCTGTGGGTCTGTGCTGCTGCTCTAAGCAGCTGGTTTTTATTGTCTACTGCTGTTTTCTAGATAATGACTAGATGAGCAAAAGGAGTTTCCTTTTCCTCTTCCCTAATAGGCAGTGAGACCCTGTGTCTTACATTTCTCCCTCTGAGTGAAAGAATCATGCAACTTTTTCACAGCTGGCGTTTACATGATAGCAGCAAGATGCCTTGTCTTGGTGACCCTTCCTCGGTTTCCATGCAGAGGAATCACATGATTAAAATAACTAATAGAAAAAAGAAAAACCTGTATCTATTTTACATTCTGTTGTGCTAACAGTGGTTTAAGCTTCTAAAGTGTTTACCAGATGCCGAAGGCAAGGTGGGGAACAGAGGCTGTTATGTTTATGGATATTTTAAACTCTGTTAGAGCAACCTTTGAAAAATCCCCGATTCAGTTCTGCTTTCTGACCTGTGTCTTTCTTTTCAGGGTAATCTTGTGGCACAAGTGATTGCATTTAAAAGCTTTAGAGTTGTACTAATTTCTGCTCCTTTCTGAAGTGAGCCCTGAACTATCTTCTCTGCAGTTCTGCCATGTCTGCTGTTTGGTCTTCTGTGTTCTTTGTCACTTGGACTTGGACTTGGGTGCAATAGCAACTTCCCTACTCTGTGCATTCCATCTTTCAAGTTGTGTAAAGTTCTTCACTTTTTTTTCTGAGGGTCTAGGGGGTGTGGGGAGTCAGCATGATTATATTTTAATGTAGAAAATGTGATATCTGGATATAAAATGAAAATAAATGTTAAATTAAATGGAAGTTACCTGGAGCGACTCTGTATCTTCTAATCAGAAAAGCAACAAGAATTCAGTATATAATAATGCATCTCTCACTTCACAGTTACGACATCAGAACCGTGTTGTGAACCACCCCCTGTGTTGTAGGGACATGGCCCGAGTCTTACGCCTTCTGTCCCCAGGCTGCTTTTTCAGGCTCTTCTCAGTAATAGCTCTTACCACATGTTGTGGTTTGATTCTGGGGCAAGAGTTCCTGTGTGTGCCCCGTAGCACTGTGTGAAACATTTTTAGGATCTCTAGAACCTATCTGCTACGAATAAAATATTGTAAATATAAAATGAAATATAACTTGAAGAAAGCAAAATTTGCTTCACATAAAATCATAAATGCCTATCTGGTATCTTGGTATCACTAGACAAGGCATAGTGGCTCACACCTGTAATACTCACTATTTGGAAGGCTGAAGCCAAGAGTTCAAAACCTGCCTGAGCAAGATAACAAGACCCCTGTCTCTACAAAAAAATTAAGAAAAATTAGCTGGGCATTGTAGCATGCTTGAGCTATAGTCCCAGCTCCTTGGGAAGCTGAGGCTGGAGGACTGCTTAAGCCCGGTAGTTGGAGATGGCAGTGAGCTGTAATGCCGCTGCGTTCCATCTCAAGAAAAAAGGAAAGAAAACCTGGTTAAAGCATGGGGGAGTTGAGGTATTAGAGACCTCTCATTTCTCTTCCCCTCCCCCACATCCCCCTTAAGTTCAAGGCAGGTGTCAGAATGCAGAGGAAAAAACTTAATCCTAGCAAGAACTAGGTACACCTGAGTTCTCTGATTTGGCCACTAACTGTATGGCCTTGCTCAGTCATGGCGACAAGTGTAACTTGCTTGTATGCCTTTTAGCATCATTATAAGGACTAGAGATTTTGTGTATAAAGCACTGGGACAGTGCTTGGTCAATAGCAGGTGACTTTTATTAATAAACCTTTATTAAGATAGATTTGCCTTATTACTTGTACATAATACTTAACGGTTAGTTGGTTACATGTAATAGCACTCTTGTTGGTTTGTACCTTATTTTCTAAGGGAGCCTTTTTATACCAGTTACGAGAGACCAGTTAAAAAGGCAAATACTTTCAAAGGTCCAGCTAACTAAATGACTCATTAAGCATTTATTGCTTTCAGTTGACTGTCACTTCAGTGTGTGAGATTTCATGTCTGTGAAAAGGCGTTTTCAGACTGATGTAATAAATGCCTCACTAAGATGTTTTATTTTCACCAAGTGTAGGGGTGTTAGTTTTCTAAGATGAACAAAGTATCATCTGCTTTTGAAATTTTCTTTTTATCCAGTAAGGGAAAGTTACTTTAATTCAGTATTAGAGGCCAGCAGAAAATAGTTCTCTGTACTAAACTAAAAATACCATTTAGAAGACTGCAAGATAAACTTAGCAAGACAGCCCTTGAGGGAAAATTATCTTTTGTGGGAAAGCTAAAGTACAAGGAGATGAGGTTTTCTCATGAAACAGTCCTGCTCCTTACTCAGCTTTCAACTGTACTTTTATACCAAACCATTTTCCACTTTGGGGTCGAGCAGGCCGCGTGGTGTCCTTTGCTGCCATCCCGCACGTGACGCTGTGAATGTCGACCTGGCACAGGTGACCGCTGGCTAGAAACAGAAACTGCTCCCAGTCACCCACAGCCACAGTTCGTCGGACCTCAGCAAGAGCAGCAAACGTTTTCAGACGTGTGGGCAAGCTAGGGATTGTCGGTCCCTCCCTGATGAGCCCGCCGCTGCCCTCGCAGGTCCAACTGAGGGGAAAGCTGGAGACTCAGGCGAACCCAAGGGTAGCCAGCCAGTCTCCTTTGCAGGAGCCTGAGGGTCCTAGGATAAAACACAGGGTTATTGGCCGTGGTTAGTAGCTGTAAATACTGTATATATTATGATGTTACCACTTTCCTCCAAAGAATTTCGACTCCAAGCTTCTGGCACATTTTATAAATGTAATCATGTCATTTCAGATGGCAGCAGTCCTACAGTTACTTACCCACAGAGTAAGAAATAAAAAAGTAAATGACTTGTCCAGGGTCACGTAGAGATTGGCAGAGGATGGGCTAGGATCTGAGTCTGTAAGCCTAGTCTCGTGTTCTGTCTAAAGTCCTGTGTTAACATCAAGGGCCACTCCATACCCCAGAATGGTATTCCCAAATTCTGATTACTCAAGGATTTTGTATTGTGGCTGGAGTTACAGGCCAGTATCTTAGGGACATAATGTTAGTATGGATGTAAGCTAAAGGCTCTGGCAGGCTGTAGTCAAGATCTTTAGGGTTTACAGGAAAAAGTTAAACTTCTGTGGGGAGGTAAGTAAATTGGCGAGCGGACAGACAAGAGCCTCAAAATGCATCTAGATTACTTTTTTCAGAGGTTGTTTTCTTCATTTCCACAAGAGGGCAGCAGCTCCTGAGCAGTGGAGCCGGCTGATGAGTCCACAGGTACTAACACCAGCTCAGAGCAGTCATGGTGTCACCGAATCAGATGGTGCTTCCCCTGCCCCCTTTGGAGCTACGTGTTAGCCTGGGAGCTATGGGAGAACATGCTTTTATAAAAGTAAGTCCAAACAGACTGAAATCGGTGCAAAGAGCCCCAGATGTGGAATCGGAAGGTCTGGGTTAGAGAGATAGAGGTTCCTTGGTTCAGCTTTCTAGTAGCTGAAGGGCCTTTCAAGCATCTGAAACAGATACAGCTGCAGGCAGAGGGGTCTCAGAAGGCATTCTGCTTCAGGGATGGACATCTTCAACAGTCAGACCATTCTTCCTAAATCAAGGTAAAACTTCACCTCCCTCTAACCTTGCAGGGCGGTGGCCTTGGCCTGTCCCCAGGGCTCTCCCAGGTGATAACTCACTACTATCATGGTGATAATTGCCACTTCCAAGTCTTCAGTCTGAATATTTCTAGTTCCCTTAGCATCCCTCACTTTATGTCAAGTAAAGGGCAAGGAAGCTATTCCCCTCTTAAAATCCAGATCTAGCCTTCCGGCATAGGGATCTTTGTAATTCTGTTCATAGGTTCATGCTGGCTGTAGAATTAGATCTCCAAAATGTAGAGCCTCAGCCCATGAGAATGATGGCCTCTCCCAGTTCTAGCTGAAACTGGAAGCTAACATGGGCTTTGGCACCAACTCTCTGACCCATGCTTAGGTACTGGAGACCCCAGGATGCTCTGAGCTGAGACATTCTGTTCTCTGGGCCTACTATGCATTTCCCTAGGACCTGCTTCTTAGTAGCCTGCAGGTGTAATCCTACCTAGCCCTAAGGAAGTCTCATGAATGGTTTACTTAATTAACCATGTACTTTCATTGTACAAATAAAACCTGAAAGTTGCAGATAAGTACAAAGAAAAGAATATCATAATTCTACTACCCAGAGGAAACTGTTAGCATTTTGTCATATGGAACCCCTCAACCATCATGACTTGCCAATTGGCTTTGTCCTCCTGTCTTATTAAAACCCAGAGCAATTTTCCCTCCTTTGTCCCGAAGACCATTTATGTAAGATTATGAGTCCTGTCAAGAAGAGATGTGTTTAAGCTATAAACTTTGAATACATATTCAATCTTAGTATCATTTAAAAAACAACAAAGTTCATGTAACCAGACCAAGAATAATTTCTAAATAATATGTAACTTGTGTTTGAATGTATTTGTTTGTCTCTGAGGCAGAGTCTCACTCTGTTACCAGGTCTAGAGTGCCATGGTCTTGGTCTAGCTCACAGCAACCTCCACCTGGTGGGCTTAAGCCATCTCCCACCTTGGTCTTCCACAGTGCTAGGATTACAGGCTTGAGCCAGCCTGCCCAGCCTTGTTTGAGTTTCTTAACTTAACGTCTAGGCTGTGAGGAATTATGGACCCTTAGAAGGACTTCTCAGGAGCACCTTTCTTCTCACGTGTCTGCCGTTCTGTCTCCTTCAGCTGCTTAGATCAAAACCTCAGAGTTGAGGAAACCAAGGAGCCAGCCTCCATGACACTGTTTTCTGAGCTTACTGCCTCCTTTTCCTCCTGTGAGACCTCAGGAACGAGTGACAAGGCTGAAGCTAGCGGGAGGGTGGGGAAGGAATAAGACTGGGCCTAAGTGTGGGCCCAGCTAGAAGCCCCCACCTCCACCGGCAGGGAGGGGCAGGACAGGGCCGAAGCTTTGCCCTCTCATTTCTGCAGCATCCGCAGAGAGAGGGGCCCAGGCACCTTACTCCTAAGAGCCTCAGCAACCTGTGAAAAGACCAGGGAGTTACCTGTGCGTTCTGCTGAGGAGTCTGAAAGACAGAAATACCATGAGTGTGGAACAGTCATGTTCTACTCCAGTGAGGGCTGGCATGAAGAAATTTAAATACAGGTTCAGCCTGCATACTGACTCCCAGGAGAATCTGCTGTAATAGATCGTGACTGGAACACTGATCGTGCCCTGGACCATTGAAGATAGTGCAGGAGAAGGGCTATGCTGTTTGGGAGTATGTGTGTGTTTAAATAACAGCTTTAGTGCAACATACCATACACTTCATCCACTTGAAGTACCCTTCAGTGGTTTTTAATAGTTGTGCAACCATTGCCACAATCAATTTTAAAACATTTTCCTATTCTCCTAAAAAGTCCTGTACCCATTAGAAGCCTCCATTTCTCCCCAAGACTACCAACCCCAGGCACCCTAATCATCTCTGTCTGTGAATTTGCCTATTCTGGACATTTCACTTAAATGGAATCATGTAGTACCCAGCTCTCTGTGCGTAATGTTCTTGGCGTAATGTTTTCAAGGTTCATCCACATGGGAGCATGTATCATGCTTTCTGATATTCCATTATATTAATGTACTACAAATGCATTCATTGATTGATGGACATTTGGGCTGCTTCTACCTTGGAACCATTATGAGTAATGATACTGTGAACATTCACGTTCAAGTATATGCGTGGACGCGTTTCACTTCTCTTGGGTACATACGTAGGAGTGGAATTGCTGGGTCATGTGGTAATTCTATACTTAACCTTTTCAAAAACTACCAGACTATTTACTAAAGTGGCTGTAGCACTTTATATTCCTTTTGGCAGCATGTGGGTTGAGGGTTGAATTTTTTTTTTTTTAAAATGCCAAAGATTCTGGTTTGTTTGGGAAGCAAGTAACCTCTAGCTTATTTGCTCAGCTTTGGAAGATGTATTTAATGTCATTTGTTTAAAAAAACCCAACAAACAGACCTTTATCTTCAATGAGACTCCAAGTACTGTAATGTAGTTGAAACTAAAGATGCATAAATTTTGCACTCTCCCTTTTTACTTAATTGCATGGGAGACTGCACTGATTAAGCATTCAGTTTAATGACTATATAATACTTGGTCATAAATATACCATATTCTCTCTATTGCTTATCATTTAGGATATTTTCAGCTTTTTTACTTATGCTGTAATAAATTTGGTGGTACTTAAATATTTGTCTATATTCTGGTATAACTACCTTATTTTCAAAAGTACAGGGCAAAGAATATGAGCACTACTAAAGCTCTTGACTTATATTGGTGCCACTGCTGTAAAAATGTTTATGACAACTTTGGATGCCACCATCATTTCACTGCACCCTCACTAGCACTGGGTGTTCTTTCTTGTTAAAAAAAAATACAAACAAAAAACACCTCAATGATAAGAAAATTCTTCTATTAAAGAAATCTACCCAAAATGAACACACCTGTATAACTAAACCCAATTCACTAGGTAGGGCAGTTCCAGCACCTCAGAAGTTCCATTATAGCCCCTGTCTCTGCCTATTCCCCCGGGAAACTGCCATCTTGACTTTCAACACCAGAGGGAAAAATCTTTGGTAATTTAATGTGCAAAAGTGTATCTTATTACATTTGTTAAAGTAAACCAAGTTACCAAAGAATTCTCATCCATGTTAGCTATTTGAATTTCTTTTGGAAATTCAGGACTCCATCGTGTACTTTGCAGAGTTACGTTTCTTTATTTCACGATCTCCAGATGGGTGGCAGAAACCCCATGATTTCTAAATCCCAGGATCTCAGATTTGGCCTGGGAGGCAGCATACCATGCTTGTGCTCAGTGTCCCCTGTGGGAAACCAGTGAGACTTAGTTGTTACACTCACCTTGCCTGGGGAATGACGAGGTTTCCCCAATCCCTCATACATCATCAAACATGAGGATACTCTCTAGGACTCTTAAGTCACCAACAGAGCTTTCGCAGGACGAATGGACACTTTCACCCAAGGCATGGCTAAACTCTACTTCTGATCAACGTATCTGTACATGGTGAGCGCCTAGAACAGGATAGAATAAACACCTTAGGGAGCCATCCTTCTCTTCAGACCCACACAGAAATCCAGAATGGGAAGCTGTTCCCCAACGCTGAGAAAACAGGATACCTTGCTCTGATCAGACCTGGCAATTTCCCCCAGTTGTCTAATCGTTCCCTGGTCTTCCCCTTACACTGAAACCCAAATACCTACACATGGGAAGGGGCATCACTACAAATTCAGGTGACTTGGAGCCCTATCGGGAGCCACTTAGTTCTCTGCTGCTGCCGTTAAGAAGACAGAATAAAGAACAGGGCTTCCTCCAGGTGCCTTAAAGGTTCCAAGTATCCTGCTGTTCTCAGCTCTATCCCCAGTGTCACCTCTACATGAGGTCACTGTCTTTTACAGCAAACACCCTAACAGGACAGGGTGAGCAGTCATATCCTCTTCCCAAGAATCAGGAGACCGAGTCACTGACCCAGATTTAATATAGAGCTGGGATTGGAACTTGGGGATCCTGAAACCTTGTTGAGGGCCCTTCTGTGTCCCTGCTGCGGGAAGAAGTCCTCACATTGTGGACTTCTATGTGGGAAATCATGGGCTTTGGAAAATAACAGATTGGAGATGAAATATATGCTCCACCATGAAACAGAAATTGGGCAAGTTATTTACTGTCTCTGACCCTATTTGTCATATAAATTATGAAAATTTGGACAAATTATTTACTATCTTTGGCCCTGTTTATCATATAAATGGGGATAAATAAACATTAAAGATGAAGAGAAAGCACCACAAAACACCTACCAGGTAGCTTTGCTTCTTTCTTACTGATGTCACGACAAATTGCGTAATTTCTCAGACTCCATTTCTACCTTTGTAGTAATAGACCTCAAGTAAAGCTTTAGTTTGGGGATGGTGAAGTGGATTCAGCTATTGAGAAATTCCGTGCCCACACCTCGGTGACTGAGTCCTTGAAGCTCAGTTTCCTCATCTGTACAACAACCTGAGCAGGGATCACCCCTATATTGCCCAGCGGTTATAGAAATCAAAAGCAGACGACCACTATTTGACAGTGTGTGATCTCAACACAAAGTGAAAATAATATGGCTCCATGTCTCCTGGAAGTTGCCTTGAGTGTCCACAGGAAGATACACCTCGTGTCTCTTACGTAGCTGGCGAGATACTTTCTACTTTATCAACGTCGGTACTGGACTGACATCCTTTTCAAAAAAGCAAAGCAGAATAGCAAACCCTAGTGACCTTGGACTGTCATCTCACCACAGCCACTCCACCCACCACCACTGTTCCCAACCATCTCAGAAGAGGCCCCCAGGCCACTTCCAGGAAGGAGGCAGCGTGGCAGCTGGAGGTCCAACACAGCCAACTGACCCAGAGGACCTTCAGTCTCCCCTCCATGACACCCACTGAGGAGGAGGTCTCAGAGGACAGATTTGGTGGTGACCAGTGAGGCCTCATAGCCTCAGTACAAGACAATCCTGTGGTTATTGAGGGACCCAGCAAGTGCCAGCTCCAGGAAGCCTTTCCCCTGCAGGCTCCAGAATCTTTGTAGCACCCTCCGCCCAGTCTCTTCAAGGAGGGTGTGCCTGGGAGAGGGGCCCACCTTTCCTGCCCTGGCTGGGAAGACCCTAAGACCCAGGCGCCACACTGCTCAGAATTTAGTCATTGGAAATCTCAACAGAATGCGTTGAAGTACTTCTGCACTCAGTGCCCAAAAAGAGGAGGGAGAGGGCTTGAATCCCGATTCCCAGATAGTGAAGGATAACACCATGGCATCCTGGGGAGTGCTGCCTGGTTGGTAGAGTTCTAGGTATGTCCTTCCCGAGCTGTTCTTTCTTCTCATGCTCTCTCTACCCATCCTCTTTCCTTCTCCCAAATTCACACACTCTGGTTCTTAGTCAAACTGACAAGCACACCCAAGCGGTAGTCTGGCCTGATCCGTCTTTTGACAGTTGGAGAATGGCGTGGGAGAGCTCATTTTAAGCAGACAGCTGCAGTGTTCTATTTTAGGCATCTTTTAAGGGCCCTAGAGGGCAGACTCTTTCCTGACGCCTGCTCTGGGGTTGACGTGGCCCTGAATACGGAGACAAGGCCGCGCCATCAGCAGCACCATTATGGACCCCGCTTAAAGCCCCCATTAGTTTGAGGTCCCATGTCAGCCATCAGGCTGTTTGGGGAAACTTAGGCCAGCCACATGCAAGGAAGTCTGTGTGTGTAAAGGGACGTCAGTAGTACTTTTAATACTGTTAATGAAAGAAAAGTTAAACCTGTCGGTGGGGGGAGGACCCTTGTGACGCTTGCTGCATTTCCATAATTCACCACCAGGTGGCGGTGGACTGCAGGGGAAGACAGGAGAGGGCGCGCGGGCCATGCCCCTGGCCACCTGCGCTAGGGAGGCAGGAGAGCCTCAGTATCCCAGGGGCACCACATTTCTCCTCCCCGGCCCTCTCTACGCCCCTGGTCTAGCCTGTTTTTGTATTCTCAACAATCCTATAGATGCCTTCTGTGGGGCTGCAATTCGTGCATTTCGTACAAGCTGGGGAGTGAGTGTTGCAAAAGTTTGCAAAAGGCGGGCACAGCGGACCGGCTGATTGACAGATGAGGAGGGGGAGTAAGGAGATGAGCATAGCCTGCAGGGCTCCCTGGCTTTTCCGGGCAGTTCCCCTCACCCCAATTTCTCCCCGCAGTTGGTGTAAAATCATTGAGCTCTCAGTCGGCCCCCAGGAAAACTCTTAGGAGCTCCCCAGGATCAGACAGGCAGGCAAAGACAGTGACCCTCCTGGGAGGGCAGCCTCCTTCCTGGCCCAGGGACCCTGACCCCAAGCACACAGTTTCCTTGTCTTCTCCAAGTAAGTCCTACTGGAAAGCTCTCCAGCCCTGCCTAGGGAGCCACATCAGGCCTCTTCTCTGGCCAGAATTTTGATTTACCAGTATAATGAGTTGAATTGGGTCCCCCACCGCAACACAAGAAATTCTTGTGTTGAAGTCCTAATCTGCCAGTGTCCACAATATTACTCTATTTGGAAATAGGATCATTTATAGATATGCAATTATCTAATAGTTACAATGGTGTCAGCTTCCAGTCCAGTGGGACCAGTGTTCTTAGAAAAGACGGCCGGGCATGAAGACAGAGGCACAGGACAGCAGCAAAGCCATATAAGCCCAAGATTGCTGCAAACCAGCATCTGAGAGGGATGTGTGACAGGTGGGGCCCACACTGCTCATGCCTGGATTGTGACCTTGAATTTCAGACCTCCAGAACCATGAGACAAAGCATTTCCACCCATTCTGCAAGACAGTGTTACCACAGCTGGAACAAATAAATACTGTCCCAATTCCGGCACCTCCTCTTCAGAGCCCCCAGGGTCTTTCTCTGATGTGGGTCAAGACTAAAGTCCCCTAGGGGCCCAGGAAGGCACAGGAGCAGGTGTCAGCTCCAGGAAGCATTTCACCTGCAGACCCCACGATCTCCCAAGCAAGCGCAGAAAGGATGCTGTCTGGAGGAGGGGCCCTGAGGGGAAGGCAGCCCTGGGCAGGGCCTCCAGGCAGCAGGTGGCCATGCTGAGGAGAGAGGCCCCCTTCCCCACTGTGGCCCAGGTGCCACCGCTCAGGGTTTGCTCAGGGTGACTGTCAGAGCACCTACCTGCTGGGCCTCAGGCTGTCTCCCTGAGGCTGGGGGCTGCTCAAGGACAGTGGTGGCCTTGTTTCTCCTCAGCCATGGCAGAGCTGCCTCACTGGAGCCCTGGAGGGGGGAAGTGGTCAGGAGATGAAGTGCCCTCAGAGGGGGTGGAGGGAGGAAGAGGGAAGGAAGCCATCCCTTCCTGAGCAAGGTCTCAGCACTGGGGATGCCCAGAGCACCCAGCCCAATGTTTCCACTCCTCACCTCACCCCCTCTCCTTCCAAGGACAAGGGCAGCACTGAAACCTCCCCTGAGGCTCCTGGGGCCCAGGGCGAAAGCGTGTAGTGAGTGTTCGTGAAAGATGTTTCCTGTAGGCATTGTTCTTCCTATTTCACAGATGGGAAAACTGAGGCTCCAGGTAGATAACTTAACCAAAGCCCCATAGAGTGCTGAACACCAGTGCTGGTCACCGTGTATGCCCCGTCTGCTCCCTGAGCCTGGCTTCTGGAGCAGAGCCCTCTTGTCTGGGGTGTGGCTTTGACCTCTCTTGTGGGGAAGGCATGGGCTTTGAGGTAGGGCCACGCAGGGAATTCTAGAGCAGCCAGCTGGGACCCCTCTGCCTCAGGGTAGCCTGGTGCTCCATATCCTTACCACCAAGGTCACCAGCTGATTGTTATCAAAGCCACCAAATGTGCCTTCCTCTTCCTGTGACCTGGGAGTGAGCTGCCTTCAAACAAAGGCCCCCACCGTCTGTGCTGCCCCTCCCCCACGCCTGGGCCCAGCAGGGATGGCAGGTATCAGGAGACAGGACCACAGCTGCCACCCAGCACATTAAACACTGTTTTCTTAATTCCCCCTCCTGGCAGAGTGGTGATTACCGGGATCTGCCTGGGGCCCGATCTCCCAGCCACCTGACTTTAGCCAGTGGGGCACCCAGAGAATGGAGCAGCTGGTGGGTCACACTTCAGGCAGAGGCAGAAACAACAGCAGATGCGAGGCACTGATTATGCCGGGAGGGTTGCCCCCGGAGCCTGCATTTGCACTTCAAAGGGAACAGGCCCCAGTGCAGGGCTCTTGGGACCTGGGTCTATTCTGGCGAAAATCAAGTAGCTTTGAGTGCGTTACCCATCCGGGCTCCACCCCTTTCTTAACAGAGGGCGGTTTAAACAACCCTGGAGAGTTCACAAGCCCTTGCTAGCCACTCCCCAGGACCCTCCTCTGTCTGGCGCTCCCTTTGGGGTGGGGTCTGCTCTGATCTTGCTGGGACAGGAGGGACACCAGCTCTCAGCAAGACCCCTGGCCTGTGTTTATACCCTCATCTCCATCCTCCTAGCACTGCCTGTCATGGGTCCAACTGTGGCCTGCAACAGACATCTTGACAGCCTAACCCCCAGGACATTAGAATGTGACCTTATTTGGAAAAGGGACCACCCCAGATGTAAATAGTTAAAATGAAGTTGACCCCAAATCCAGTAGGACTGTGTCCTTTTCAGGAGAACTACAGAGAAGAAAACACCGGTAAAGACACAGGGAGAAGACAGAGGCTTGGTGATGCTGTCACAAGCCACGATTCACCCAGGGCCACCAGAAGATGGAAGCAGCAAGGAGGGGGCGATCCTCCCCTGGAGCCTTCAGAGACGCACAGCCCGGCCAACACCTTGACCTTGGACTTTTAGCCTCTAGAACTATGAGAGAATCAATTTTAGTCATTTTTAGCCCCTCCGGTTGAGATCATTGTTATAGCAACTCTAGGAAACAAGTAGCCCCCTGAACTTCTTGGCCAAGTGTCCTGAGGACCTTGCTATACTATGATGGCACCCCCAGCAGTCTTTTGTGGTTGGGGTGACCGGTGCTCTCTGGTCCTTCCCCTCCCGACCCACTCCCTGTCCTCTCCTTTCAGCCTCCCCCATAGTAAAGCCCCAGAGTAATTAAAGGGCAACCAGGACCCTGAAACCACATCACGAGATGGAAGGAAGATTGGACTATGAGCAAAGGTCACTCTCCCTCCACCCACGTCCTTCCCCCAGCCGTCGGGGTCCCCTCTGTGTCAGCGTAGCATATCTCTGGCCTCCTGTTGTCATTGTGTGTGTTGTGTCTTCTCAACCAAAAGGCAAACCCTTCCCGCCACCTCTTCCCACCTGCTCAGAATCCGATTGCATCTGTGCATCGCTGCTTAGTGTTTGGGATTTCAAGAAATGAGCACCTCAAGGAGCTTACAGTCTGGAGGGCACCATGGAGCAAGATGTGTTTCAGCCCCTTCCACACCTGCAAGACTGGGGCACGTGCCTGTCCTCCTGGGAGGCCCTGTGGCCAGCTCTGTGTCTCCTGATGGAAGGCTGGCATTCCTGTAGCCCTCTGTGAGCTGGGGTTGTAACCATCTTGGCAGTGCTGTGTGGAATAAGGTGCCTAGGGTGGCCTCAGGGTCACAGGAAGGCTGCTGGGATCCAGGGTGGGTTCATATCCCCACTCCCAATCCAGATCTCTCCTGTACCACCTGAACAGCCCTAGTCAAACCTTCCAGCATCTTCCTCTTCCCCAGGGAGGGAAGCTGCTTTGGGAAGAATCCAGCTGGTCAACCCGCAGCCAGGCTTGCAGGAGCTGGTGACATCTTTGTGGGGCTGAGGGGTGTCAGTAGGTCTCCCTTCCTCCCTGCCTGTCCCATCTGCCTTGACAGGTGTAAGATGGAACTCAGGAGGAAAGGGAAGGGCTGTTCTAAGGTCACTGACTCAGTGGGTGGGTGACCCTCAGCAAGTTGCTCAGGGTGTCTGTGAAATGGGGTGTCACACGTGGCCCTGAGCACCTTTGAAGAGAACCAAGTGTCATGCAGAGGGCTGTGGATGCGACTTCCCCACAGGGGCCAGAAATGTGGCCTCCCTTCTCCTCGGTGCTTCTAAGCGAAAGCAGGGGACACCCTGAGAGGTGTCCCCTGAGCCTGCCTGAGAGGTCAAAAACCAAAAACAAAAGATTCTTCTGAAATGAATGAAAGGAAATGGAGTCCAGGTTCTGTGTGGGCAACCTTGGCCTCTATTTCCACCTGGGTGCTGCTGAGCTGAGTTGGAGAAGGAAGTCAGCACGTGGGTTAAGGTGGATGGAAATGTAAAGGGTCGGAGGGTAGGGATGGGCACAGTCGTTCTTCCCTGGGTGGGACATTCATGCATTCATTTCTTCCTGGGCAGGTTGGTTCCTTTGGGGCGGTCACTGCCCAGCCTCCAGCCCGGGATGCTGAGGGCCCTGTGTACTGGCTCCGGGGCTGGTGGGTGGAGCCGCCCCTCCCCACTGACTTCTCTTTGGGACAGCCCTTTTTCTCCCTGCTCTGCTAGGGAGCACGATAGCCTGGAGATGGTGACTTGTCTGTCATTTACTGCCGGGACTGGCCTCACCAGGCAGCCGGATCTCTTCAGGATCAACATGGCCCTTTGGGAAGGGGCCAGGATCCCTGAAGGCCTAGCCGTTGGCTCAAGGCCAATTAGGAGAGGTGCCTGGGAGCTCCTGGGATGTCTGGCTTCCTGGACAGAGACCTCTGGGCCTGCGGTGCAGCTACACACCACAGTCTGGGCCAGCTTCTGGGGCCGCTGCTCTGGGACGCCCACCCTGCTGCTGGCTGCTCTCGGTGGGCACGTGGCTCTTGGGTAACCCCCAGTACAGCCACAATCAATTCCTCTGTCCTGAACCCTCTGCCTCTTTCAGCCCAATTCTAGCTGTAGACTGAGGCACAGCAAAGGGATTCAGCTGGTGGCCCTTCTCGTTGGCCTGGGCAGCTCTTGGCAGTGAGTGTCCCTGAGTATCTTTGCAGCTGGATGTTGGATGTGAACTTGACCCCTATTACAGCTTGGCCCAGGCATGTGAGTTGGCCTTGGGGCCATCTTGGAGGGCTTCGGGGGGGAATGGTGAGAAGTCCATTCGTGAGGCTCTGGCTTGTGGTACGATGTGCAGAGGTGGGGCGGGCAGTGATGAGGATGCAGAGGAGTGGGGGAGGAAAAGTGGGGACGGGCAGAGGCCCTGGGGGTGGCCAGGTCCCCGTTTGGGGTGAGGCTCTCACCCCTCAGCTCTTGGCTATGACTCTTGGAGGAGTCGTTCTTGCACTTGGAGGCTTATGCTCAGCCCACGGGGCCTTCCTTACCCAAGACCGCAGGGGCACTGCCGGGGGTGGGGGGTAGGGACAGGCTGAGCCCTGTGTATGGCAGGCCACCTCATCTCCCCCTTCCCGGCCTGCTGCTTTCCTTCCCCGAGGTTCCCCGGGTGAGGCCAAGAGGCCCAACCCAGGTGGCTCTGCTGCCCGCTGTGCCTTACCCGCCCCCCAGGTGCTCTGTGGAGGTCACCTATGTCCTGGGAATGACCAGCATTTTTTACATGTGTGTGTGCTAGAAAAGCAAAGCTGAATGGGCTTTTCCCTTTTCTGATAGAGGTGTGCCCTTTGGGGATCGCGTACATAGTTGCGCTCAGCTGTTTTCCTGCCCCTGGGCTCGGGAAGCAGGAGGGAAGGGTGGCCAGGATTGGGGTGGGGGCAGGCCTCGGGCTGGGGGACTTGACTTTGGTCCTCACATAGCTGGTGTCTGTTTGTGATGCCAGCTCTTGCTTGGAGCTGGCCAGTTGGCACCGCAGTGGCCACTCCCACTTTCTAAGAATAACCTTTGAGGCATGGCCAGATGAAGCCAGAGCCAGGACTTCCCTGGAAAGCACTGGCTTCACAGAAGGGCCGCGAAGCTAGTGAAGGAGGAGGATGGGGCGGGCAGTAGGCAAAGGCGCTTGGACCCTTCCTCTTTTCTCCTCTGCGGGGTGGCCTGGCCCCCTGTTTTCTCTCCTCCCAGCAGCCACGATCCCAGGTGGGTGGAAGCCAAGCACCCAGCTGCTCCAATGGGTGTTTTTCAGGGATCAGAAAGTGGGTCACTCTGATGCACCCATCAGGGTAGGAGGCAAGCAAGGCAACCTTGACCAAAATTGTGACTTTCCACTACTACCGAAGTCAGGGTGGAAGGAAGAGGCAGCCTCACATCAAGCAGCTCAAGCTCAGGCTACAGTTGGGCCAGGGCTGTGACCATCCATGGTGCCGCAGCTTCTTCAGGTACAAATGCAAGTGACAGCCTTGGGGAGTCACCCAGTACCCATCCCAGTTGACAGAAGTGAACTTGTCCTCTTCTTGGGACAGTGGCACCTGGCACCCCTGCCTGCTCTGCCTCTGCTGAGGCCCCTGAGCCTCCATCTGGAAGAACCAGTCAAGCCAAGGGAACGCTGGGTTTTGGAACACTCCAGCAGCGTGCAAGTGGGGCTCTGAGTGAAGGGCAAGGGCAGGCCAATCGTCCTGTTACTCTTAGTCTGAGGGATTGAATCCGCCTCAGCTGTCACTGACTGCAAATGCTGTCGTGAGCTCCTTACCTCTCAGTTAGCTCTAATTGAGGCCCTGAGGGGTTAGGATGAAGGAGAAAGCATGGGAGCCATGTATGTGTGCGTGCATGAATGGGTATATGTGCATGTGTGTGTACATGCGTGTGTGTGTGTGCATGGGTGTATGCTTGGGTTGGCAGCATGTGGCAGAGCTGGAGAAGGAAGGGAAGGGGGAAGAGGGACTATACTTAGGGAGGTGGTAAAATAGGGCTCTGGGGGACTCCTGTCCCACCCGACCCCCTCCCCAGAAAATCCCTCTTTGTTCCTTTCTTTCCCCAGCCATGCCCTCTCCCCTGGGGCTCTTCCCCCACAAGCCAATCTTCTGGGGATGAAAGCTGGAGAGAAAGGTTAGGGGGAATCTGGGGAGACAGCTGATCACAGTAAAATCAGCTGTTTCCCCGGGGTGGAGCTTTGCCAGGCCCAGAGAGCCTGGGCCACCACTGTAGCTCATCACAGCTTGAAGCAGTGACATTATCTTAACAAATAATAATAATTATTTTATTACTACTACCACTAAGCTGTGGTAGTAGCAATAAAAAATAGTAGCAGTACTTTAAACTCTATTGGGTATTATGTCATTGAATTGTCAAAACAACCCTCTGATGCCCAGAGAGGTTAAGGAACTTATCTAATGCCACACAGCTGAGCGTCAGGGGAGTCTGTGGCTGGCTTTGATTCTGCAGATGGAGCAGGTCACTGCCACATGTGCTGCCTCCTACCAAGGATATCAAGGTAGGAAACAGGACGGGGCAGCATAGTGGGGTCTTTTTCATAAAGATTGTGACTGGCAGAAGGACGCTCTCACTGTTAATGGAACTTATGGAGGTATCACGATGGCCTGGTCCCCCCTCATCCAGCTGTGTGACCTTGAGAAAGCCCTGTCCTCTTTCTGAGTCTCGCTTTTGCCCATCTATAAATTTGAAGTGGTTGGAATTAGATGTCTAAGGTGTCTTGGACATTCTGTGATTCTTTTGATGACCTCAGCTGGGCCAACAGATGTAGAAAGAAAACAGGGTGATTGGCTGACTCGGCGCCTGTGGCTCAAGCAGCTAAGGCGCCAGCCACATGCACCTGAGCTGGCAGGTTCAAATCCAGCCCGGGCCCACCAAACAACAATGATGGCTACAACCAAAAAAATAGCCGGGCATTGTGGCGGGCGCCTGTAGTCCCAGCTACTTGGGAGGCAGAGGCAGAAGAATCTCTTGAGCACAGGAGTTAGAGGTTGCTGTGAGCTGTGATGCCACTGCACTCTATCCAGGGTGAGAGCTTGAGGCTCTGTCTCAAAAAGAAAGAAAGAAAGAAAACAGGGTGATTGGGAGGGCTTTGGGGAGTGGGTAGAACCCAAAGCAGCATTTTTCAACCTTTTTTATCCCATGGTACACTTGAACCTATGTTAAACATCTGTGGCACACTTAAAAGTATATTGATCAAAAAAAAAAGTAAAAAAGTATATTTTCTGTGATTTGAACTTCTTTCAAAAAGAATTTAATTAATGCTCTTTAAAAATTTTTGTGGCATATCCCTGGTTGAAAATCGCTGTCCCATGGATCTAGGATCTGATTGGACAGAGAGGATGACAGACAGGCAAGCTGGTGGGTGGATAGCTGCAAACTGCAGGGAGAGATTAGCAGGCCAGAGATGACCTAGGGAGAGTCCCTGATGCCACCGTGGGCTGAAGCCCCAGGGGAACACACTCCTCCTACCCAAACAAACAAACAACAGCAACAACAACAAAATATCTAGGTAAGTTCATTGGAGCTGAACATTTCTTCAGTTAGTTCCCTAGGAAGAGGCTACTTCAATTTCAGCATTGGTGCAAGGATTGTACCATTGTACAAAATTTCACCTTTAATTTCCACGTGTGGAAGAACATGCTTGGTGCGCCCTGGGAGGCAGTGGAAAGAGCTGTGGGGGATGGAGAGGAAGGTGAGGTCAGGTAGCTCAGGAAGAGCTGTCAGGGACACAGGAGCAGGAACAGCCCAGGTTGGAGGAGGGAAGTGACAAGTCCCCTGTTTAGGAGGTCATCTGCTGAGACCTCTGGGGTGGGGGGCATCCAAGTTAGCAAAGGACAGTGACTGGCATGGTCTGTTGAAATGTCAGAAGGCATTCGTGGTTCTTCAACTTACCTTTTTCTGTACCAATTTTCCCCACCTCACTCTCCAGATTTAGCACCTTCAGTCCACCCACAGCCAGCTCCTATAACCTTGATTGTTTCCTTTATAGCACGTATTATAAAGGAAAGTTTTGCTTTTGAGATAGAGCATCACTCAGTCCACCCTGGGGTAGACCACTGTGGTGTCAGAGCTCGCTGCAACCACAAACTCTTGGGCTCAAGCGATCCTCCTGCCTGGGCCTCCCAAGTAGCCTGGATGACAGGTGCTCACCACAATGCTACCTAATTTTTCTATTTATAGTACAGATGAAATCTTGCTTTGCTTAGGCTGGTCTCGAACTCCTGAGCTCAGGAGCTCAGCCTCCCGGAGTGCTAGGATTACAGGTACGAGCCACTGCTCCGGTCTAAAGGAAAGTCATAATTAGTTGTTTACTTCCAGGGTGTAAACCTCATCAGGAGAAAGGACCTGACTGTTTTGTTCACCTCTGCCTTTCAGGTGTCCAGAACAGGGCTTGGAACAGAGCAGGGGCCCAATAAACATTTTGTAAAGGAGCGGGTGAGTGAAGGGGCTGGTGCAGCTTCGGGCCTGGGGCCACCGGGCTGCGGACACTGTGGGCAGCAGGGCCTTCCCCAGATGACTCAGAAATCACCTGTGATGAGGCCGAGCCCGGAGCAGTGTGTGTCAAGGCAAGGAAGGGCCTGTCTCTCTGCCTCTCTCTCCCCCTCTTCTTTTCCTCTTTCCCTCTTTCCTTCCTTCTCTTTTTCTTTCCCTCTCTCTTCCTCTTTCCTCTTTTTTTTTTGGGAGACAAAATCTCTGTTGCTGGACTAGAGCACCACGGCTTCAGACTCTCACTGCAACTTCACACTCCTGGGCTCAAGTGATCCTGCCTCAACCTCCTGAGTAACTCAGAAGCCTCAGATGGCAGGTACCTGTAGCTGGGACTACAGGTACCTGCCATCACCCCCAGATAATTTTTCTATTTTTAGTGGAGATGGGGTCTCGCTCTTGCTCAGGCTGGTCCTGGTCTCGAGTTCCTGATCTCAAGTCATCCTCCTGCTTCAGCCTCCCAGAGTAGGATTACAGGCCTGAGCCAGGGCGCTGGGCCCCTTTTATTCTATATTTTCCCCTGAAATAGCAAGCAGGTTTGAGGGTTTACAGAAGGCCATGTCCTAGCAGGACTCCGGAAGAAGTGGGATGGGAAAAGCGTCTGTTCCACACCTCCTCGCCCCTCTTCTAGCTGGAGTGGGCCTTCCAGGGTCCTACTTTTATATTATCAGCCCGTTGGCTGGAAAGAGCCTTGTCAGGGTAGCAAGCAAGGGGGATCGCTGGTGGGCATTTTGGTCAGCTATGTCTGTGCCATGTAATAGATCACTCTGACCTCCATGGCTGCTGTTTCATGGGCTCAGGGCTGTTGGGGTCAGGGTGTTGGCAGAGCAGAGGTGGGGTCAGAGAGGAGACTCTACTTCCCCTGGGTGCTCGGGGCTGGTGCTGGGTCGCTTAGCTGGAGGTGGACCTAACTGTAGGCCCCTCCTGCTCCACGTGGACTCTCCAGCAGGGTGGGGGGGCTTCCCACATACACCTGAGAGTATAAACTTGGAAGCCACTAGGCCTTCTAAGCTCAGGCTGAAACTGGCAAAGCATCGCTCCTGCTGAGCTCCACTGGTTCAAGTCCTGGGCCTGCCTGAGTTGAAGGGGTGAGGGGCTGACCACGGCTGTGATTAGAGGGAAGGGTGTCTCACTGAGGTCACCAGCCCAGGGCCAGGTCTATGTAGGAGGAAGACTAATCAGGAAGGGTGACCCAGGTCTGCCGTGGTCCCATTGCCCTCCAGCTGAGGCTTCTGAGTTACACAATTGCCAGTACCTCTCCTGGCCTGGTCATTTCTCAGTTGCCCAACCCCCTCTGGGCACTTGGGCCACTGTGCCTCAGCCTTCCTGCGTCTCCACCCCTTGCCCCATGCTGCCTGTCACCTTCATGGACAGGGTGGGCAGGAGGCCTCACTGTGCAGGTCCCCACCAGCCACCGGGACCTGCTTCTCTCTTCCCCTTCCTCACACTTCTCTCAGACCCCACCCTTGCCCCCTACCCTTTCTTGCCTGCCACGTTTCCCACTTCACAGCCACTGTCATCAGCCCCTCCACAGGCTGCTTTGCGTTTGTGTCCCCTCCTAATGCATGCCTTTTTGCCTTTTGCCGCCTGCCACCTGAGCAGAAGCCCTGAGAGCCCAGGACAGCAGGGAATGCTTGTCGAGGAGAACCAGGTGGGCTGATACTGAGAAGGCCGGACAGATGGCCACTGTGGTGAGCCACCCTCCCTGCCAGGGGACCCTGGAGAAGTGGCAACAATAGCCACTCTGGTCTCCTGCCAGCAAGCCATATGTGATAGAACAGGAGTTGATAGGTAGGTGGCCGCTGGTGGGGAGAGACAGGAGAGGCGTGAGGGTCAGGTGGAAAGGGGAGGACCCTCACCTCTGCAGGGGCCAGGCCCTCATCCTGCTTTCCTCCCACTTCACAGGTAAGGTCCTGGGGTTGGTGGGGGGCAGGAGCCAGCCTGATGTTCCTCTCACCGCAGGGCCCACACTTCCCCACTGACCTGGGCCACTTTCATCACCTCTCTTGTCCCAAGGAGCTGCCACATCCCAGAGAGGGGACAGCAGGGTGGCACTGGAGGGCATGAGAAATAGCATTCTTTATTCATAAATAAAAACATAAAATTACCAGAAATAGTTTACATGGCCAAAAAGTAACGTCAAAAATAAAATCAAATGAAGCTGTCAAAAGCAAACTGAACCAAATGAGAAAAAACAGGGAAAAATAACTATGTACATCTTCTTCCAAATGCCAGTCCATCCAAAGCTCGTGCCTGCCACAGCATGAGGACCACCTACATGACAGCCGAGGACACCAGGCCCTCTGGCTGTGGCAGTGCAGGACGAAAACGCAGGGCCGCAGGGAAACCCTTCTCCCAAAGCCACACTGCCACAGCCGGCCTGGCTCATGCTTGGGCAACTCTCTCCCCTACGAGATGGTCCAGGTTGGTGCCGGTAACAAGGTGCTCTGTGAGGGCCTCTAGGGGAGAGATGCCCTCACCCCCACTCCCAGTCCTGTGCCACCTTGCTCGGTGCGGTCCACAGGAAGACGCCCATGAAGACGCCTCCTGAGAGCCTGGTTATTCTGCTCTCAGAGGCAGAGACCAGAGACCCCTCCTGGTTGAGGTGGTGCTGAACGGAACACTCCCTTTGCAGACAGCTGGAGCACTTGCAGGCCAGGCAGCCTCGAGACAGCCGGTGGGCAAGCGTGCCAGGCGGAGTGCCCAGAGGGAAGGGCAGTGAGCCCGCCCCAGGCTGGGACCTCCGCTTTTCAGAGCTGCCTTCCAGACAGGTGGGGTCTGGCATGGTCCAAGAATAATTAGGATGCTTGGGGCAAGGAAGGGAAGAAAGCCCATAAGGTGAGGTCGCTGGGAAACAGGACACTTGCTTTGTGGAGCCACTTTGGGCCACCCTGGGGCCTTGAGGTGGTGGCAACCCAGGGAGGGCTTCTGCCTTCCTGGATGATGGGCAAGGCCTGGGCAGACATCCTAGGGATGGCCTGGGACAGGGTGAAGGAGACATGAAGAGGACTGCGCTCCCCGTGGGCGGAGGCTCCATCAGCCAGCAGTGAAGCACAGGCTCCGTGTCTGAGTGCCTGCCCCTGGGGTTGGCACCCACCTCTTCCCAGGTGAGGACTTGCAGGGCTCTGGGGGAGACGGAGCCAGCCCCCTGTCTGTCTTTGGGGTGTCTCACTGGAGGAAGGACTCTGACAAGGCACAGGCTGGTGGGAATATGGGGGAGCCAGGGCCGTGGGGCAAGAATGGGACGTCTTTGACTTCTGACCAAGGCCTAATGGAGATACTGCCCTCCAGACAGGGAGGGGACTTTGGCCTGCAGATTCCAGGTTTAAATCTAGCTTGTGACTAAGAGCAGTGGTTTGAAATTCTAGAAACCTTCCTCTATCATTTGTGGACTGCAGGACGGGCATGGCTTAGCCTGGGGACCAGAAGGAGGGGCCACCCATGGGGAAGTGGCCCTTCCATCAGCCCACACCCAAGCAAGGCCTGTGGGGCGCCTGTGAGGGGGTGGTGGGAAAGAAGGAAGGGGAGCCCCCGCTCCCACCCCCGCACTGGGGAAGCAGAACTAGGGATGGCCTCAGACTGTCAAGTACCAGACTGTCCCCAAGCCCATCTCAGCAGGCAGGCGGGAGGCGCCGGATCCAGCAGGGCTGACTGTCCTGAGAACAGCAGCTGTGGCTAGAGTCAAAAATAGAACACAGAACAGCCTGCGAGGTCTGGCTTGCTTCTGAAAAGACAAGAAAGAAAAAAGGAAGACGAAGACGGAAGAAGAGAAAATTCCCTGAACCAAGCAACTTAAAAAGTCCACGTTTCTCCCCCCCACCTCCAGCTCTGCAACTTCAGGAGAGAAACCCTGGCCTTCCCCGGCAGTGCCCAGGCCCCTGAGAAAGCTACCACCATCTGGATCCTTTACAGTCTAGGGCCCCTGGGGGCCTTGAGGGGAGGGAGGACAGAATGGCTGGTGGCCTGGGGCTGTTCCTACCTCAGTGTGCAAGCCTCTTCTCCCTGCCTGGGGCTCCGGCCCACTGGCACTCTGGGGCCCCCTCCTGATCTGTAAAGACTCAGCACTTAACACTGAAGGTGCCCGAGGGGGAGCGGTGCACATGGATTCTGGCCACAGGTGCAGGAGGAAGATGTCCAGACCCCAGACCACATGTGAACCATCTCAGGGGACATGGGTTATTCTGCATCCAAGGAAAACCTGCACTGTTGGGAAGAAAATAACCTACCAGAGTAGCCACCAGCCATCTCTGAACCAGGGAGGGACATCCCTGTCTCTAGCTCCAGCTGGAGGGATCCAGAGGCTCCCCTGGGATGACTGAAAACCCACCCCCTGCGTCCCAGTGCCTTTGACCTTTCCTTCAAAGGGCTTCAGCGTCTATGGCTTTTGGAAGAGCGGGTACTGGGGTCCAAGGCCACCTGCTGTTCCCAGGCTGCTCAGGTCCTGTTAGCAGGAACCAGCAGGTAAAGCTGGGCCCAGGGCCTGGCTGGTACTGGCCCACTACCAGCTTCTGTGACTTAGTTTCTCCCTCTGACCTCCTCAGGGTCTGTCAGGGTCTGCTCTGCTGTCCCCTCCTTCCCGTGGCTCACCGGGACAGCCTTGATGATGCTTAGCAAGGCTCTCTGCAGCCCTGCCAACCCACTATCTCCAAGGCCAGGGGTAAAAGCAGTTCAGGTTCTGACAGGCCACGCTCCAAGGCCTCTGGTCACAAATGGCTTCTTTCTTCTCTCAAGGCATTGATTCCAGTGTGTCCATGGGGAAAGGGGGTGGGATGAAGGGCACCAGGGAGCCTCCTACATGGTGTGGCCATGTGGCCTTCAGGGAAGTGGCCACCTTCCCTGGTGGGGGGTGTTTCTAACTATTTGTAACACAAAGGCCAAGGTTTAGGGAGCCCTTAACTAAAGCATGGTGACCCCCGGCTCCATCCCTTGGGGAAGCCACATGAGTCAGAGCCCAAAGTCCAGCAGGCTGTGGGGTTGGTGAGCACTAGAACAGTGGAGAGGGGAGGGACGGCCATCCTGCAGCCCCTGCCCAACACTTGGGGGCCCTGGCCTGTGCCCCAGCCGTGGCTTCTGTCAAAGGGGCCCAAACTGCTGAGCAGGGGAGGTGGGAGGCCACCCCTCCCTGAATGGGTACAGCCCCTGCCCCCCAGGGCCAGGTCCTCAGGCCTAACTTTCCCAGGTGGCCTCTCAGATCTCCGTGGCTATGATGTCCTCGTAGGGGATGTCAGCCCCTTCCAGGTCAATCTCCAGGGACTCCCCGGCGCCATCCCCGCGGGCCAGCCGCTGCAGGGCCTTCTCCAGGCGCTGGTTCCGCTGGTACATGGCCAGGTAGCTCTGCTGCAGCTGCTTCTGGTACCGGATCACCTTCTCCTTCTCCTCCTTCCACACCAGCCGCTCGTGCTGGAAGCCCGAGGACATCTGGTCGTGGCCTTGCCGCTCCTCGCGCAGCTCGGCCCGCAGCCGCTCCAGCTCCCGCTGCAGAGCCGGGGTGTCCTCGGGGATGACGGGCAGGACGGGCTCCCGGGGCAGAGCGCGCAGCTCCAGCAGCTCCTGCTCCAGCAGGCTCACCTTCTCCCGCAGCAGCTCCGCCTCGTTCTTCTTGCGCTGCAGCTCGTTCTCGCACACCTCCAGCTCCAGCCCCTTGGTGCGCAGGGCGCCCTCCAGGTCCTGCGTCCTCAGCTCCAGGCCCTCCAGCTTGGCCCGCGTGTCCTTCAGCTGCGCCTTCAGGCCGAGGATCTCGCTGGCCTTGGTGTTCACCTCCGTCTGGGACTCCTTCAGCTGCTGCTTCAAGAGGGAAATCTCGCCGGACTTCTGGCACACCTGGCGGGGAAGGGGGCACAGGGACAGAGCGCAAAGAGGTGAGTGTCCTCCACGGACAAGGTGGCCGGTGGTCTGGGTGACTGAGAGTCAAGTGCCTCCTCTTTGAGGGTCTTTTTTTTTTTGGAGACAGAGTCTCATTATGTTGCCCTCAGTAGAGTGCTGTGGTGTCACAGCTCACACCAACCTCAAACTCTTGGGCTTAAGCGATTTTCTTGCCTCACCCTCCCAAGTAGCTGGGACTACAGGCGCCCACCACAACGCCCAGCTCTTTTTTTGTTGCAGTTGTCGTTGTTTAGCTGACCTGGGCTGGGTTTGAACCCAGCCGCCACCCGCAGTGCATGTGGCCGGCGCCGTAATCACTGTACTACGGGCGCCAAACCACTCTTTGAGGGTCTTACGATGCTTGTTGTCTGGCTCAGTCTGTCCACGTGCCTCCCTCACCCCCAATTCAGGGCCTGAATCTCAGCCTGTGCAAATCAGTGATCGGTGGTTGAATCTGCCCACCGCTAGCTCTGTCACCCACACTTAACACTGATGGTATTGGTTTCTGTGTCAGCCAGATTTCTGTTGTGCCCGCTTATGCCCATGCTCCCCGGCCTCACCCCTTCTCTCCCCTCTCTGCATCCATTGCCAAGCTCCAGTGACAAGCACAGGGCTGGATGAGAGGCAGAGCGCAATGTCTACCCCTCAAATGACCAGCTAGTGATCTGCCCTAGCCCTTCCGTCACCGTTTCCACTTTGTTCACCACCAAAACTGGGCCAGGAGCAACGAGGAAAACCAAACCCGTATATCAGATCCTTGTGTCTCTGGGGTCTTGGCCATTTGGGTCACAGGTCATGGTTGGTCTGGCTGGCTGTATTTCAAGGTGAACAAAGGCCAAGCTCCGGGGGCTCTACAGAATGCATTCTCGCAACACGACTGGAAGTCACTTAATATTTCCTCTCTTCCCTCCCCCTTGCTTTTGGGGGGTTGGGGGGGCTGCAAGTCCTAGAGAACATTCAGCCCTGTCCACGATGCTTACTTGGGACCGAGCATATCCTTCCCAGGCCAAGCCTGTGTTCACATCATGAAGGGAACAGATGGGGTGATGATGGCTGAGATGTGGGCTTGGATCCCACCTTGACCATGGCTGATGTGGATGATCTTGGCCATGTTATCCATGGCGTGGTGGCAACACGGTATAATGAGATAATCCTACTAGGAGCAAATCCTAATATATAACAAACATATATCAGACCTTGGGCTAGCTGCTTGATTTGTTGTTGGCTATGGTGACCTCTCTGTGCCTCAGTTTCCTTAACTGTAAATTGAGGGTTTGTAATAGTAGCTATGTCATTTGGTCATTGTAGGGAAAAAAATGAAAGCACCTGGACCTTGGCACTTACCAACAAACATTCTCTACCTTATTATTATTATTATTATAAACATGTTTATAATAACATATGTGCCATTCTAAGTTATTCTTATTATGATTTATTTTATTTTATCATTTTACTATATAGTCTGACTGGACAACCTGGGCACAAGGCCACAGCAATGTCTAGCTTAGTTCCAGACTGACAGGTAAGGCTGGGCACCTAATGCCAGCATGAGCTGTACATCTTGGGTGTGGTTGACACCATGGCTGGTGTGGGGGCTGCTGTGACAACATCGAGGCAGAAAGAAAAGGCAATGTCCCGTGGATAGCAGCCTTTTCTCTCTGGGAAGCCTGGCACATAGAAAGTGATCGTCTCCACTTATTGGGCCAGTCCCCCCATCTGCTTCATCCATAGAAAGGATGCGTCCTTCCCTGCTCCTAAAAATACTGTCACCCTACTTCCCAGAATGAGTATGGGATGCTCCAGTGCCAACAGGTGGCAGTCCTGGCAAGGGTCACCCCTAAAAGGGCATGGTGCTCATCTGACCACACCCAGAAACTCTCACCCCTTTTCTGGGGGGCAATCTTTGGGGTGAATGACGGAGCTGCCATGCCCACACCTCCCCCCGGTGCCAGTTGGTGAGAAAGGCTGCGTTCCGGCTAGCAGGATGCAGGGTAACTCTGCTTCCCTGGCACGGCCAGGTCCAGACGCCACATTCAGAGGTGTGCCCAAGTGACAGCATGTGAGTTTGCCTGTGTGAAAGCTTTTCTCCCTGTCCGGGGTTCCCGTCTCTGCTCACCAAACAGAAGCTCTGCTTCAGCGCTTCTCAACTGTGGGTCATATTAAAGGGCCGCGGCACTAGGAAGGTTGAGAACCCCTGCTCTACTTAGACTTCCTGGGGGACTGGCCACTTTTGTCACTGAAACCTGCCACAAATAGGGTCACTCTTTATAGTGGGAGGGATCCCTTCTCTCAAAAGCAACAAATACATTTTAAGCTCTCTCGGGGTTTGTGCTTCTCAGAGCCTCGAGGCCAGCACCCCACCTGGCTGGGCCTCAGCGACTGGGCTAGGAAATTCCAACCTGGGGCTAGGAGGGTGTGCTGGGGAGAGGAGGAAGCTCCGAGCAATTACAGGGACCCCTTCTCTGGCTCCTGGCACCTATGCGGTTCTGTCGGCACCAGAAGGACGAGGGCACTGTCACCACACCCTGGTGGCCCAGAGCCCCTCGCAGCCTCACCTCCCACTGCGTCTCCTCCAGGGCGGGCCCGAAGCTGGTCTTCTCCCTCTCGTAGGACCTGAGCTTGGTCTCCAGCAGGTCCTGCTCCTTCATGAGGCTCTCGAGCTCCTGCCGCAGCTGCCGCTTCTCCTGCTGCAGCTGTAGCACCTGCAGGGACAGCGCCTGCTGGGCGCGCTGGCTCTTCTGCGAGGTCGGCTTCAGCTCGTCCCGGCAGCGCCGCGGCCGCTCCTCGTAGGCCTGGCCGGCGGCCAGCTCCTTCTCCTCGAAGCTGCGCTGCAGCCGGTGCAACGCGCCCTCCCTCTCCCGCAGCTTCTGCTCCAGCTCCTGGAGGCTGCACTCGTCCGTGGAGATGGGCGAGCGGACGCACGCGGGGCCCTTGTCTGCTTTGCTGGCGTGGCCCAGCTTGCTGCCCCCGTCGGAGAAAGACAGCGCCTTCAGGCTCATCATGTTGCTGTCCTGCAGGACGATGCCCTGGGTGATGTTATGGGCCGAGCCTCCGAAACGGCTGGCGGGTCCCACGGGGGTGACCAGCGGGTCCAGCTGGTAGCTGCTGCTGGTGCTGTGGGTGGGCAGGCTGGACATGGAGTTGCGGCCGGAGTCGGACAGTGCCCCGGAGCACAGGCCGGGCTTCAGCTCCTGCTCCTTGGGTTTGTCCGGAGGGGCGGGGTGCAGCTGGTGGCCGGCGCTCTCGGGGGAAGAGTGTAGGGTGGCCCCTGAGCGCGGCAGCACGGGCTTGAAAGCGGTGGGCCTGGCCACACCTTTCTCGGAGCCCTGGGGAGAAAAAGGACTGGACTGACCCTAAGTCTCCTCAGCAAGCCCATCCCACCTGTCCCTGGTCACCAGGTCCGAGTGCCGGCTTTGGCCAGCCGAACTCAGGGAGCCACGCGGCACCCTTCCCGGTCAGTGACCACGGCAGACATTGCCTATTGCTCTGAAACAGCTGAATGCAGTGAATCTTTCTCAAGAAAGACAAAATCCTGTCTCCTGGGTAGACGTCTTTTTTTTTTTTTTTTTGAAACAGAATCTCACTTTGTTGCCCTTGGTAGAGTGCCGTGGCATCATAGCTCACAGAAACCTCCAACTCTTGGGTTCAAGCAATTCTCTTGCCTCAGCCTCCCAAGTAGCTGGGAATACAAGCACCCACCACAGCTTCTGGCTATTTTTAGAGACGAGGTCTTGCTTTGGCTCAGGCTGGCCTTGAACCTGTGATCTCAGGCAGTCTACCCGCCTCAGCTCCCAGAGTTCTAGGATTACAGGTGTGAGCCACTGTGCCCAGCCAGGACATTCTTAAATAATGACCTGGGCCCCTTGTTCTATGAAATAGCAACCTGCCACCAGCTTGTCCCAGCCCTCCTGAGAGGATAAATACCAGGCATAGGTTCCTGCCCTGGGTCTCTGTGTAGCGTGGGTCAGGGCTTTACACTGGATGGACTTGGTGTCCTAAACTAGATGACCTTTCTTCACCTTTGGTGCCTCTTCCATTAAACCTGGGGCAAGAACATTGACCGTGGCCTCCTCACAGGGCTATAGGGCTGGGAGGGTCACGTGAAATAACAATCCTTTTTTAAAACCCTAATTTTCACTGGTAGAGTGCCTTGCAGTTTCCAAGGCTTTTAGTTTGAAAAGCTGAATGCTCTATGCAAACATAAAGAGCCCTCCCTTTCCTAGTACACCAAAGCTGTGGGTTCATTCCCCCAGGGCAGGGAAATAGAAAAATTGCTTTCAGCATCCATGGGTTATATTCCTGAGTGCCTGAGGTGGCACGAGGGCTGGATTTCTGAGTACCTGGGAATCTTTTGCCCTCATCCCTGCTAAATAGACCATAATAAATTCCCAGCCTGTATTCAGCCAAAGATGCTTCTGGTCTAACTTGCGCAAGGAGCTACTTCACACCAGGGCAGCCAACAAAAAAACCCACCTCCATAGGTCTACCAGCCAGAGCATCCACGAACTCCCGCCCTGTGTCACCTGGGGGTCTCAACTTTCAGGTCAGCATCCCCCCTTCACCCGCATTCTCCACCCCCAGTTTGTTCTTTCTAGCCTTTCTGACCGTCCCGTCCTTGCCAGAGCCCCTGCTCACCATGTCTAGCTGATTGGAGAAGGGCAGGAGCTTGGGTGGAGTGGACGGGTCGAAGTCCACCCCCGCCGGGCCCGTTAGGTCTCCACTGGACAGCGCCGTGTAGTCTGGGCGGTGGGAGCCCCGGGCCTTCTGGCTGACCTTGATGTAGAAGAAGTCTTCGCTCTTGCCCATTTTGGAGCTAGACTTGCCATGACCCAAGTCCTGGGAGAAGCCAAAGCGCAGCAGCCCGTCGGAACACCGGTTCAGTTTCTTGAGGTGGGAAGACTTGCGCAACTTGTATTGTGACGCCCGGCAGTGCTTGGTGTGGAAGCTGTGGCCGGAGATGAGGCTGCTGACGCTGCCCATGGCGACTCGGGGCTGAAGGAGGCTGGGTGGGGCGGGGCTGCAGCAGCAGAGGGCAGGCCTGGCTCCACAAGGGGCCTGCGGTCATAGCAAGAGCCTCATGGAGCTTGGGAGGGCCATGACCTGGATGGAAGGAGACACAGGACAAAAGTCAGCCGAGGACGGGCCAGTCACTGAGGAGTGATTATTCCCAATGCCCCAGCAAGGAGTAGGGAAACACACATCGGAAGCCCAGCTCTGTCTCCACCACTGGGCCGTTCGTTCATTCTTCCTTTGTCCACTAATTCAGCAACCCCCACCGAGAGTCCACTTCAGGACGGGCTCTGTTCTGAGCACTGGGGATCCAGCAGTGACTAAAGAGGTCGCAATCTCTGCGCTCCTGGAACTTAGGTTCCGTGTGATGTGGACAGGCCATACACAGATCAGAATATACCGCAGCATATGACACACACGTGTGGGGGAAACCGGAGCAGGGAGAGTGGAACAGAACTCTGGGACGTGGCTGCTTTATGCAAGAAGGCCTCTCGGTTAGGGTAGCATTTAAGAGAACTCAAGATCACACAGGGACAAGCCAAATGGAAATCGGTGGGGAGAGAGCTTACCAGAGGAAGCCCAAGTGCAAGGGAAGGTAGGAGAAGAAGCCAGCGTGCTAGCAGGTGCCAGATAGCAAGGAGCCTACGTGGCTCTAAGGCCTTCAGCTTTGCTCTGTTTGAGATGGGGAGCCCTGGGTTAGCAGCTGACACCTTGCTCTGCCTTAGGAGGGGAGGGTCACTCTGGCTGCTGGGTGAGAAGCTTGCTGGGGGATAGGGCAGGTGCAAGTGGTAGGCCGGGTAGGCACAGCATTACCAGAGTTGGCCCCCGTAATGCTGCAGGGTAAATCTCAGGTGTAATTGTAAGGTGGAGCTGATAGGCTTGGCTAAAGGATTGATGTGGGGAGAGGGAGAGAGACAGAGCCAGAGAGCCATCAAGGAGGACTCCAGTCTTTTCATCCAAGCAACTAGCCGCAGAAAGTTGCCACGTTTACTAAGAAGCAAAAGACCGCAAGAGAAGCCAGTTGAGGGTGAGGAGGGGGTGGGGAATGGGTGTTTGGTTGGAGCCGTTCCATTTGCAAAGCCTGTTAGGCACCCAGGGGTGATGGCAAGCAGGCAGTGGGGCGTGGGGTCAGCCGCAGAGCCGCAGGCTCACCCGTCCCAGTTGTGAGTGTGTAGAAGGCAGCTGCGGGATGGCACGGGAACCCCAGAGAGCAGATGCAGACAAGGGAGAGTCTGAGGACAGCTTGGTGGCAGGCTCCAGCGTCAGGAGTGAGACAGGTGAGGAGGAGAGAGGAAGAGAGACAGAGAAGGTTCTGACAGGTGATGCAGGAAACGAGGAAAGCCAAGAAAAGAAACTGTTTCAAAAGGATGGTGCCAAGCGGTGCCAAAGGAAGATGACAGCTGAAAATGGGTTGATGGAGTTGACCGTGCCATTGGTAACCTTGACAAGAGCGGTTCTGGTGGACTGGTGGCGGGAAGGCTGATTAGAGACGGCTCAGAAGAGAGTAAGCCTTGAACACTGAGAAGTCTGTGACAGGCCTGGTTTGCGCTCTTGCCACGTCGCCCGCCACCCATGACACGGGTGTCTGTTTAACCTCCTTAGCCTTCAGTTTTGCAAATAAATTCCAAGACACAGTTAAACTTTTTTTTTTTTTAAGTGTTTGCAGCAGGGCAGGGTGGCTCACACCTGTAATCCTAGCACTCTGGGAGGACAAGGCAGGTGGACTGCTTGAGCTCAGGAGTTCGAGACCAGCCTGAGCAAGAGCAAGACCTCGTCTGTACTAAAAATAGAAAAACTTGTTGGGTGTTGTGGCAGGTGCCTGTAGTGCCAGGTACTTGGGAAGCTGGGGTAAGTGGATTGATTGCTCAAGCCCAAAAGTTTGAGGTTGCTGTGAGCTATGACTCCACAGCACTCTAACCAGAGCGCAGAGTGAAACTCTATCTCAAAAAAAAAAAAAAAAAAAAAAAGTGTGTAGCTTGTAATCAATACTTAATAACAGCAATCTTGCCAGTCACCAGACAGAGGAATAACCTGTGACCTCAATGCTGGCATGTGTGGAGATTCAGGCAAATCTTGAAGCATGGATTCACATGATTTTTTTTTAATTTTTTGTTTTTTTTTTTTGTAGTGTCAGAGTCTCACTTTGTCACCCTCAGTAGAGTGCTGTGGCATCACACTGCTCACAGCACCCTCCAACTCCTGGGCTTAGGCAATTCTCTTGCCTCAGCCTCCCAAGTAGCTGGGACTACAGGCACCTGCCATAATGCTCGGCTATTTTTTGGTTGCAATTTGGCTGGGGCCGGGTTTGAACCCAACACCCTCGGTATTTGGGGCCGGCGCCCTACCCACTGAGCCACAGGTGCCGCCCGATTACATAATTTTTAAAGCCTGGAAGGTTGTGTGATTATCATGTCCTGTGAAGTATTTCTCAATCAGTCAAAAGAAACCTGTGTGTGGGTGTGTTCTTGGATCTGCTCTAAATCCAAAAGAAACCTCAGGCGGGTCATAGAGAACTGCTATGCGCAGCCGAAAGGGGGCCAGAGACTCTTCAATTCTGAAATCCAAGACAGAGAGGAGAAGATAAAGGAACCACAGGCCTCACCCTGAGTGTGACATGTCACCGTCCTCTGTGTGAGCACCTACGGTGTCCACTAGAGTTAGGACTTCAGCCCTTCAGAGCAGAGAGAAGAGAAAAGGAACCCAAGGTAACTGGTGGAGAAGCAGGCTTACACATGTCAGCGTCCAGCCCCAGGGACTTCAGGAAGGCCTCTCTGCCCAGGACCTGTCCCAGACCCTACCCTCAGGTAGGGTGTCTGCCCTACCAGGACGAGACCGGCAGGGGAGTCATGGGAAGCCCTCACTTTTGAGGCTCTCAGCTCCCATTGAGTGTAGTGGGAACTTCTGAGTAAATACACCCTTCTTCTCCCCCACTCCATACTCTCCTTTCCAGAGGAATCCAAGCCTCCAGCCAGAAGTGCTGTGTGGCTTGGTCGTCCTTTTCCTCACCATGGAGACAGAGGCAGGGAGTTGAAAAGCGGTAGTCATTGGTGGGTCCACACTTACCTGCATCTTAGAAGGGTACAGGTGAAACTTACTAAATATAGAATATAATGTAATGTCTGTACACATTAAGTAAGAAAGTGCCGTAAAAGCTATGTCAACCAGTTCGATGAAAATATTTCAAACTGTATATAAAACCAGCAGGATGTACCCCATGATTGCATTTATGTACACAACCATGATTTAATTACAAAAAAAAAGAAAGAAAGAAAAGAAAAGGAGTCTGTCTGGACTCTGGGAGATGAGAAACAGTGTGACTCCTCCCCCCATCCCAGACCAATTATGTCCCTTCCTGTAGGGTGCAGCCGCCATGCCCTGGTGCCCAACAAATCCAGGTTTCCGTGTCACCCTCCTCCTCCTCCTCTCCCCCATGCAGTCTGGGTGGAGTCACTGCCAAGGTCATTTCCCCTTCTTTGCCCTCCCCTGCCCTAAGCATCCTAAGTAGTGGTCCTGTGAGCAAACTCAGGGCTGTGCTGCGGGGCATCTCTGCATGCTGCAGGACACCTGCCCCTGCCATGTCTCCCAAGTGCCACCTTTTGCCCTTGGTGCACCACAAAGTCACGAGCTGTTGTGCTGCCCACTCCCCAAACCCAGCCAGCTGAGCATGTTCTCTGTAGCTGCCATGCCACGTTACTGAGCTGCCAGCTAGACTGAGCTGCTAATGGGACTGAGGTGAGGCGTCCACTGGGGCATTTATCAGCATCTGATGTGGGCCAAGCTCTGTGCAAAGGGCAGAGAGTGGGGGATGGGGGGCAGAAGGAAGGAGAGTAGTAAGTGAACAGTAGAAAATAATAAAGTCAAAGAGATAGCGAGGGCAACAGAGTGTATGGGTCTATGTGCACCTGTCTCTCCAAGTACCTGGGTGTGCATGTGTGTACGCATGCATGAAGATATACATGTGTGTACACAGGGGCGTGTGCCTACTGTTTTAGGTGGAGAGAGCAGAAAGCCTCTGGGAAGATGATACTGGAGAAAAGCCATCCTGATAAAGGTTTTTTACAAAATTGTCCTCTCCTCAGGAACAGCAAGTGCAAAGGCCCCGAGGCAGGAATGAACTTGGGCAGTGGTCCTCAGAGGGTGTGATTTGGAACTACCTGGAGAGAGGACATTTTTGTTGTTATGATGTGGTGCTTTGGGCCCAGGCTAGGGGGAAGAGGCTAAACATCCTGCCGGGAATGCTTCCTCCATGAATGAGCAACAACGAATTACCTGACCCAACTTGTCAATAGTTTGGAGATTGGGAAACGCGGTTTGGGAGGAACAGAAAGAAAATATGAGGTTAGAACCTCAGCTATGTCACTGACTTCGGGTAAGCGATTTCACCTCTCCATGCCTCAGTTTTTTCGCTTGTAATTACCACACCTGCCATGTCACATGGCTTCACTATGAAGAGAAAAGGAAGTGAGAACTCAGATAGTATTCTGGAAAATCCCCAGTGCTGCTTTTTGTTGGCATATGTTCTCATGATTATTCCCCAGGAGAGTTCTCTGAGATGTTCGGGTTGTTCGAGAGCATTGCAGGGCTGCAGCCCCAGAACACAGCCTGGCCTGGCCACAGGGGTCTTGGTGCCACTCCTTGTCCCAGCACCCTCTGAACGTGGAAGCAGGCAGAGCCTTGCGTCCCTCTGGGTCAGTTTACAACCACAACATGAGAGCTGGATTCATTTTAGCTTATTTTTTTTCTTTTTTTGAGACCTGTTGGGAATTTAATGAGAGTGATTAACCCCTTCTTCAGGAAAATGCACCCTCCTCCAACATTTTGGCTGTGACTTCTAATGGTTCTCTGACTCCGAATGTCCCTCGATTAGCCTCGTTTAAAAACATTGAAATATCTGGCTCTAGGGGATCAAACACAGAACTTCAGGGAAGAACAAAGAGCTTGGTCATAAGTTACTGAAATGGATTTGATGACTCCTTGCTTCCGTTTAGGGACTGGAGAGATGGGGGTCAGGGGAAGAAGTGAAACCAAACCAAAGGTGTCATGTTCCCCTCCAGTACTCAGATCATAGCATCCAGCCACCCCAGTTCCCAAGATGTGAGCAGACTTAGTTGTTTGTCTATTTTAGAGACATGGTCTTACTCTGTCGCCAAGGCTGGAAGGCAGTGGGTGATTATAGTTCATTGCAGCCTTGAACTCCTGGGTCAAGCGCTCCTCCTGCCTCAGCCTCCTGAGTAGCTGAGACAATAGATGCACATACTATTGCACCTGGCTTATTTTTTGTAGATGGGGTCTTGCTATGCTGTCCAGGCTGGTCTCAAACTCATGGCCTCAAGTGATCATCCAGCCTCAGCCTCCCAAAGTGCTGGGAAAATTTAGACCTACTTCAAAGGGAGTCACAAGGTGGAGTGGAGGAAGGGGCCTGGGAAATCAGACAGTGAGGATGCCTAAACTACTGAATAGGGCTCAGGGCCTAGCACCCCCACCCCCAGTGCTCACTCAGTGCCAGATGCTCCACATTCCAGCTTCCTTCTTGAGTTTATGTTAAAAAACTCAGAGTTGGAGTCCCTCATCCCTGTGCCTTTTCCCCATCACCATCCTAAATCTCCCCCCAGGGAGAACATTCGCATGAATTTGGTGGGAACATCTCTGGGTCATCAAACATATTTTAACATATATGAATATTATGTTTTTTAGTTTATATCATTCTGCAACCCTGATTGCTTTCTTGGACTTTTCATTTTATGTGGAGATCTGTTCCCATCCCCGTGTATAGCGCAGGTTCTTCCCTTTCACCTGCGGAGTAGTAGGGCTCCACTTCTCCACTTCGTTTTTACCATTCTTTACTCATATGTTCCCATTTTGTCACTAAAACCCACTGTATGTGATTACTTTCCCATATGCATGAGGGCTTTCTAAGATTTGTTTTATTGGGGTCTCAGAAGCTGTCTGGGGGGTTCAAAGCCCCACCCCCTAAATTGAAAGGTCCCAGGAGAAGTGGCATCTGAGACCCTTAAGAAGGCAGCCCCCATGGGATGAACAGCCCCCTACCTTTCCCTGTATTATCCTGGGGGAGCAGAAGGGGAGGTTGCTGTTGTTATCACAAGAGGGGCCACCACTGTCCCAGAAGGAGCCCTGTGACCGGCAGGGTGAAGGGGCTTTGGCCAAGCAGAAGAGAGGTCCGCCTGCTACAGGTGACAGAGGAGCCCCCTGCTCTATGGCAGCCTGGACCACAGCCAAGTAGGGAGCCAAGTGGGACCTTGGGCTCCTCTGCCCCAGCCCCTTCACTGCACAGAGGCTACACTGAGGCCAGAACCAGGAGAGGATCTGCCCAGCTCACATCACAAGTCCCAGGCTCGAGCCCAGTATTCTTTCCATTTTACCAACAGGACAAAGCCAGCTGGATTCCATTCCCAGATGGCAGCTCACTGCTCTGCCTGGCCTTGTGCGGGACAGGGGGTGTGTGGAGTATGAATGTGGGCGCCCAGTAGGCTGCCCGAAGCAGATGGAGTCCAGCCTGCAGGCCCCACTGCTGGTCCCCTCGCAGGGGACTGCCTTGCAGGGTCCACTCCCCAGGAGGCAGAGCGGCCTGCACAGGCAGTCACGAGTGGGGGAGCTGACCTGTCCTCAGGAGTGGCTATAGGTTGCAAGGCAGGGACCAGGGCTCTGTCTGCAGCTCTCCCCACCCAGGGGCACACACCGACAGGGTGCCGAAGACATCTATCCTGAGCCCTCACTTCGGCACTCTTGTGCTCAGTCCCACCTGGACATCTTCACATTCGCTGTTATGAGTCACATTGTCCCTCAGCATAGACATCACTGTGAGTGCTGAGAAGGGCAGTGCCCTCTCGTCAAGAACCCGCATCTCAATGCAGAACCTCAACTGTCTTTCCAAAGGAAGAATGCAGCCCCTGTCACCCTGCTCGGAGCAGACTGGACGTCCCCTGCGTCCACCGTGACTTCTCAGAGTTCACCTCCCTTGACCTCTGCCCGCACCACCTGCAGACAGCTCTTGCATTATCTAACTTTTCAGGGGTAAAGTTTGTCCCCTTGATTATCTTCAAATCTCCTTGAAGGCAGCGATGGGGCTACAGCCCCATGGGTAGAACGCAAGAGGTGCTTAGCAAACATGTTAAGTAACATCAGCTCACAGGGGGGCACAGGGGACAACTGACCTCGGTTGCAGAAGGGATGGTGAGGCCCAGGGAGGACATGGAGCTTCCATGGAAGCCTCAGCCTATGTGATGCCAAGCCAAGCCTACAGAACTAGAGTTCCTATCTAGTTCCCCCCTAAATGATCATCACTTAGACTTTGAGTTCACTGGCCACGCTGTGGGAGATACATTTACCTTCTTCCTCAACAAGGGTGCCTGCTCAAAGTTTGGGGCCAAGAGAAAGAGATAGAAGGCAGAGTTTCTGTTTTCAAGGATCTGGGGGAGAGCTGTGACAGGTGCACATACTTAAATAAGAAAAGTTTAAAAGGCAGCTTTCATAGAACTGAAAAAGCAAGGACTCTCAAGTTAGGGCCAGTCCCCTCTGTGCCCCGCAGATGTGTGGTTTTTAGTTTTTTCTTTCACATAGAAGGAGCTTACTGCTTCATCGGCCTTTAACTCTCAGTCACCCTGGCGATGATGCTGTCTAGGCTGCCGGGTCCCCTCGTTTCTGGCATTGTCCTATACTCTTTCCTCCTGCTTTTTGGTCTTCACAGCACTGAGATCCCACTTGCGGGGACCTGCTCTCCTCTGTGGGCAGGGAATGCAGAGGGAGCTAGACGGGAAGTCAGGGCACCTGCCCTGTAATTCTGCTTCTGCCTCACTCCTGCTCTGCGACGCTCACTTTGTGTTCTGGGCCCTGCCTGCTGCTCCTTGTGGCCAGCACAGGTGGAGATTCATAGGAGGGAACCACTGGGTCTCACCCATCACAGTGTGTCACCTGGCACACTCTACCTGCATTCTCACACCGGGCCTTCAGCAAAGGACCCCAGACTGATGGATTTGTTTTGTCATCTGGCATCAGATTCAACCTTCTAGCCCCTCTGTTTCCTTAAATGTCAGCTAAGCACAGTTGATATCAACTCACAGCTATTGTCAAGGTTAAAGGAAATCTCATATATAAAAAAACAACCGCCCGAGACCCTGAATGGGATGGTACAAATGGATGGATGAGAACCAAAATGCTTACGAAATTATAAAGCAAAATGGAAAGATGCTACCAATAGACCCACACATGTCTTAAAATTAAAAGAGCAGGTCTTGGCCAGGTGCCGTGGCTCATGGCTGGAATCCCAGCATTCTGAGAGGCTGAGGTGGATTACTTGAGCACTGGGGTTTAAAACCAACCTGGATAACATAGTGAGACCCCATCTTTATAAAAAAATTTGAACTTTAATGAGGTGTAGCAGTGCACGCTTGTAGTCAGTCCTGCGTACTTGGGATTTGGAGGCTGTCGTGAGCTTTGATTGTGCTATTGCACTCCAGCCTGGGTAA